>PVKE010002838.1:0-57127 GCA_004027555.1 Craseonycteris thonglongyai
GAGTTGTCCATTGGGAAACTGTCTGATTGTTACCAACCAATGTCACCCCATTAAATTTAACAATAAAATATAATAATATTAAAAATAAGTAAAAATAAAAAAATAAGCTGAGCGAGAAGGCAGGGGAGACTTGGTTCCCTGACATCAGCTATCTTCTCTGGGCAGGACATCTATCCTGGTCTCATTCTTCCACTGATCCTTTGCTGGGTCCTACTGCCCCTGTCCTACTTCCTACTCTTGTGCCTACTAGTCCTATATATCTACTGGTCATTAAACATACAGTTTTGTCCCATCACTCATTGAAGCATTACTGAAAATAATTTTGGTACAATAGCATTTTACTAAAGTAACATTCTTGTATGTAGTATCTAAAATATCCAAACAATTAGTAGTATATGTACAATAGTCATAAATATACTATTTGTCATAATGTACCTCCCCCTCAGAAGTATACACACACAGAGATGCCCACAAAGGCATGTTATGTATGTTCCTTAGCAGTTGTGTTTTTCTCTTCTAAACATGTTAAAGCCACCATTCCATGTTAGTTTATAAGATCTAATTTGTGGTTTTTGAAGGGTGCTGGTGTTCCAAGTATATTAACAGCTTAACATTTGCAAGTGTTTCCATACTGATGTTTAAGTCTTTCATTTTGTTGTCATTGCCGTTACAGATAATGTAGCAAACATCTGAGGTGTTCTTGGGCACCTCAGCCTTTTAAAGGTTTATTTTTATTGTTTTTGACAAAGAGAGAGAGAGAGAGATACAGAGACAGAGAGAGGGAGGAGGGCCCAGAACAGTCTCCATAGTTGCACATCATTGGTTTTCCCACATAGTTTCATTCCACAGGTGGGTGGGGCTGCACAGGGCAGGAACTGGGCTGAGGTCTTTACCCCGGTGAGAACCAAACTGGGGGCACTCCCCAGTTCAGCATGTGGGTCCGCACAGGCCGGGGCCGGGATTTGATCCTCAGTCCCTGGGGCTGCAAAGTGAGCACTTAACCCATTGAGCCATCCTGGCTTCCCCACCTCAGCCTTTTAGGACAGCTTTGTCCTATAGAACTTTATGGGATGATGGAGAGGTTCTATAATATGTTTAATATGGTAGCCACTAGCCACAGGTGGCTACTGAGCACTTGAAATTCAGCTAGTGTCCCTGGGAAACTGGATGTTTCATTTAATTTTCATTAATTGAAATTCAATTTAAATAGTCACACATGGCTAATGTCAACGTATTAGGTGGCCCATCTCTGGAATCTCCCTTCCTCTCAAAATGCAAAGCAGTCATTGTTAGACTATTTAGTATTTTGCACTTATCAAAGACTGTCTTGAATTGTTTCCTTGTTCTTAGATCTTAATTTCTGTCTATAGAGACTATTTTCTCACTTTTAATTTTCAAGTTGAGCTTGGCTTATTCAATCAGTAACAATTGAGGTTATAATTGTGAGTTCCTTAGCTAGACTATATACTGTTTGAGAGTAGGGGCTGTCTTCTTAAAGCATAACACAGTTCCAGTGTAGTGGGCTCTTGGATGTTTTTGATTGTTAGCTATATAGCTCATAGGGGTGTTTACTGTTACTATTGGCATTAGATATTACACTTGATCTTAGCCAAAAGAACAAGAAGTGATACTACTGACATTAGAAATCTAGAAGTTACTCTTTTTATAAAAAAAAAATCCTACATAACTTTTTTTTTTTAACTGATAGTTTCTTTTAAAGCAAACTGTGAAATGATTTTGGGTCCGGGGTTTCACAAGATTACCTAACCTGCGGGTCTCTTGATTTGCTATAAGGACTCACTGGACTCGACCTATGGTTACAGTAACGTGTACAACTTATTACAGCAAAAGGGTAAAAGCAAAATTGTAAGGGACAAGGTTCACCGGGTGAAGTTCTGAGGAAATTAGGCACAAACTTCCAAGAGTCCCCCCAGTGGAATCACACAGCATGGATTAAGTCTTCCACCATTGAATTATGAGGACACTTGTGAAGTGCTGTCTAGTAGGGAAGTGCATTAGACTTTGTGCCCGAGGTGTTTCTTGGAGGCTGGTCAATGCAGGCACAGTGTTTTGTAAACTCTATACAATTTAGGCACACTTCACATCCCTCAGCAAGGAAGCGTAAGGACCCACTCCAAATCCAATTCCTGAGACACCGTCTGAAGGCTAGAACTTTGCAAGCAGGCCCTTGAAGGATGGTAGAGGCCATCCTTCTACACACATCTTTACTTAAATTTAGATTAATTGGGTTATGTTTTATTTCTTTAAATAGTAGGTTCTAAATCAATCCATACAGTTTCTTAGCCTCTTTTCCTTTCTGATATTTGAATATATATATATGAGGATTGTCTGGGAAAAAACCCAGCCATAAAATGCCTCTTTATTTTTCATGTTACATGGCTGGATATGTTCCGGACAGCCCTCGTACATTAAATGTCTTCTAAGTAGCTGGTTATCATTCTCTTGAGTACCTTTGGTTATGAAAAACTTTTCCATATTAAACCCATGTATGCCTTTCAGTATGGCTGGGGGATTACAGAAAACAAACCCAGTTTGTCTTTTATATGTTAGCTTTTTAAATATGTGAAGATACCTGTTATCTTTCCTCAGTCGTTTTTGTTCTGTAGTACAGGAACACAGGATTTTCTGTTTTTCTTTGCCCTTTTTTTTTCTTTGTGGTTATAACAAAAAAGAAATTCTTTTAGTATTTTTTTCCTGGAATATGTTTTGCACAGTATATTGGTAGTTTTTAATATGGGATTTTTTTTGTTATACTTTTTTTGATTGATTTACTTTGATATAAAAATACCTGAATATATATACACATATATACTTATACATACATGTATACATGTATAGATATAGATATTATGTGTGTCTGGAGAAATATTGTCTTCTAGATTTTATTAAATTTCTATACTTAAAAAATTTTATTAGGGGAAGCTGGGTTGGCTCAGCAGGTTAAGCGCTTGCTTTGCAGCCCCAGAGACCGAGGATTGAATCCCAGCCCCGGCCCATGTGGAGCCATGTACTGAACTGTGGTGTACCCTCAGTTCAGTTCTTGCCGGGGCCTGTGCTGGAGGCTCTCAACCCAGTTTCTGCCCTGCACAGCCCTGTGCCCACCTGTGGAGTGAAACTATATGAAAACTAATGCTGTCAAGTATGGAGACCTCTCTGGGCCACCCCCCCACACACACAAAAAATAAAAATAAATCTCTTAACAAAAATTATTTTTATTATATTGCCAACCAGTATCACCCCAATAAATTTAACAATAAAGAAAAATTGTTTCTGTAGAGAGAACACTAGAAGATTTTTAACGCTTTATTATTAAAACTTTTAAGCATATTCAAAAGTGTGGAAAATAGTATAGATTATTATAAAGACAGAATAAACCCACTGTATACTTCTCAACCTCAACAGTGATCATTACGTAGCTAGTTTGTGTCTTCTGTACCCTCCACTCCCCAGCTCCCAATTCGATGATGTTGTTTGGAAGCAAACCCCAGATTGGAGCTGAACTTCTTAAGTGAATTATGAACATTTTCTTTTCTTTGTATCACCTTTTACTCCCCAGAATTACACAAGAATCTCTTTTTCACTGCGTCTTTACATTAAGTTTTACAATTTAAAAATATTTTAAACTCTGGTATGTGAGAGAATAATATTGTTATAGTTTTCTGTTTTAAAAATAGTGAGATTAAGTGGTTTTAGAGTTCTTTTTTTTTATTGTTCTATTTATTGGGGTGACATTGATTGATATCAATTATGTTGTTTCCAGGCATTACATTGTCTATGCATTGCATTATGTGCACACCATCCAGAAGGACTTACAGTTCTTATGTGCTGCTTTTTTGTTTTCCATTTTTCTCTTTGAGTTTTAGATTTATATGCTATGCCCATATTTTTTGAGGGGTACAAGTGGGGGGCAATCTGTGTTTATCTTAAAATTTTTGCATTCTTTATTTAGAATGTCACATCAATGGTTGATAATCTCACACACACACACACACACACACACACACGTTTGTTTTCTTTTTCAAAACAAGTTATTATTGAGTGTTTTGCTGTGTGGCAGGTACTGAATTGCTTGGGCAGTGTGTCTGATTCTGGGCTGGGAACCTTCATAGCCTCGTTTGCTTCCGTAGTTTGCAGTGTTGTGGAGATATACAATGTTATTCTAATCCCTGAGTTGCTGAGTGTATATTTATGTGAATCTAATTTTTGTTTTTATTTTTTTCTTTCTGGAAGCTTTTAGAACCTTCTCTTTGTCCCTGGTACTCTGAAATTTCTTAATGGTGTACCTTTGTGTGAATCTGTTGTACTAAATCATGGGTGACTTTTAAATCTGGAAATCCCTTGCACTCCAGAGAATTAAAATTTTTTTAATTAAGTTTTTCCCCTTAACTGACGTTGTTTTTTGTTTTTTTGTTCTTTTCTTTCTAGATATTTATTTATTTATAATTTATTTTTTCAGTTTCTGGCTGACATATAATACTAAATTAGTGTCAGGTGAGTTTTTCCTGGAACTTCTCTTATTTGAATCCCTGATTCCTATGCTGGTTTTCTATTTTTCTCTCCTTTCCCATTTTCTTCTCATTGTTTCTTTTTTCTTTACTTTTTTTTTTTTTATAACCTGGATTTCTTTCTTTTTTTATTGGGGTGGCACTGGTTTAAATTACATAGGTTCTAAGTGTACAATTCTATAGTGTCTTGTCTATGGATTGCATTATGTGTTCACCACCCAGAGTCAGTTCTCCCACTGCCATATATTTGACTCCCCTCCCTCTCCCCCTCAGGTAACCACTTAACTATTGACTGTGTCCATTAGTTTTTGTTTCTTTGTTACTTTCAGTGTTATATTCCACCTATGAGTGCAGTCGTGTGGTTCTTGGTTTTTTTCTGGCTGGCTTATTTCACTCAGCATGATGATCTCAAGGTCCATCCATGTTGTTGCAAATGGGAGTACTTCATGTTATTGTTGAGTGATATTCCATTGTGTAAATGTACCACAGCTTCTTTATCCGGTCATCTGTCAAAGGGCATTTTGGTTGTTTCCATAATTGTTTCCATGACTTGGCCACTGTGAACAGTACTGCGATGAACATTAGGATGCACACATTTGTGGACTAAGGTTTTTAAATTTTCAGGGTAGATACCCAGAAGGGGCATTGCTGGCTCATATGCTCGCTCTATTCCCAACTTCTGAGGAACCTCCACACTGTCTTCCATAGCAGTTGCATATTAATTTGCCTTCCCACCAGCATGTCACTGCTTTTTTCACCTTAATGTTTGAGAAATCGTCTTAACTTTATCTTCCAAATATCATTGAAATTTCTGTTGTGCTAAGATGTTTTCAATTCAGCAGTTCTTTGTTTTCTAAATGTTCTTCCTTTTAATTGTTTCCATCTTTACTTAGTAGTAGTCTTTCATTGTTGTTTTTTTTTGTTTTCCTTTCTAGAAAAGCATATAAATATTCATTTAATATTTCTTTATATTCTCTTTGATGTTTAATTCTGGAACCCATCTGGAATTTTTTTTATTGCATGGTGATTTGTTAGGATTCTCCCTCCTCAGTAGTTAACCGGTTTTTCTAACACCAATTTGTGGCGAATTTTTTTTTATTTTTTAATTTGTACAGTCTGCTTCTGTCATGGCTGTGACTATCAGCCTCTTTTGCTAATATTTATTTCATCTTTTTAATCTAATTTTTCTTAATGCAGAAGACTATTCAAGCTAGAAGTTTACTAAATCTGTTTTCTGTTATCAGTATACTGTCCACTCCAAGCAATGGAATCAGTCTTCTTTGTTATTCTTTGTTCCAAGAAATTTAAATTAATCTTTTTTTTTTATGTTTCTGGCTTTCATTAATTTTACTTCATCCTGGGTGTGAATCTTCTTGGTTAATATAGCATTCTAATTAGGTCATTTATTTGCCATTTATATAGACACTATTTAATGGTCAATCTTATATTTAATCTGAATCAGGACCTTATAAAATTCATGGCATAAGAAGTTTAACCACTTATTCGAACTTCAAAGGATTTTTGTCATTGAAGAAGGAAAGTGAGGATTTGGAGTCATACTTTATATGCAGCCAACTTGTGCTGGCCATTTAATCTTTTTGCCTTCAAATGTAGGATGGATTGGTTTGCATCTACTATTGTCAGTCTTACATAGTTTTTTATATCCCAATAAATTGACCTGACTGTCATAGCTTTGTGTTCTAGTCATAATTTACCATTTTAATAAATTCAAAAGCATTGAATCTCTCTAGTTTTATTACATAGTTGCTTACCTGGCTGAGCTGTATTTAATTATACTCAATGTTGGAAGGCATTCAAACTCCTTCTTCCAACCCTTGATATAAAACACATTGCCAATGACAGAGATAGTACGTAGTAGAAATTGACTGTACCTAATTGAAAAGAAACATACACACATTATACTTACGTATAGGACATTGGCTTTTAACTTTTGTTCTACCAGTCAGACTACCAAAAATTTAGATCTCACCATGATAGAAATGTAAAACTTACTTTTGTTCAGGAAGGAAATTTTATGCTTATAGGAATTCAGACATCATTTATAGCAAATTGTCAAAATGTTAGCAATTGAAAAAACTAATGTTGGTTATACTTTTTCTCACTGGTGGTTACATAGTAGAGTGGCTAACCATTATTGATGATTTAAGTTTTCTCATACCATTTTCAAAATATATGTTATCTCTGAGTCTGAGAAGAGATAAAGAAGATTCAGGTGAGTAAGGAAACTACGGAAATCAAGTTTAGGTAGGGAAAGGTCATGATTACTGTCTTCCAAGTATTTCAAACTCAAGTGATGTTGATACTTTATCTTATTCTAGTCTGTGATATTGCCCCTGTTTTTCATACATGGAGCCTCCTGTGTTGTTGACCTTATTTTCTATATACTGAGAAATTTCTTAGCTCCAATTCTGATGATACCCTGGTAACATTTTGATACCTTGGTAACATTTACCTAACATATAAAATTTTCTGATTCTAAGTTAATCAGTCAGAATACTAACTTTATGTTTCTTTGCAAATGGTAGGCTTTTAATTGTTTACAGATCCAAGTAGCTGTACCACTGTATAAGATCTATCTTATTGAATGGAATTTGAGCAGATAAAGAAATTAGAAGTAGGTCATTCATTCTAAAAGTCTTTTTCTTTTATGGTCTACTGAGAACCAGAGATACAAAGGTGAAGAAGATGTCTTTCCTGCCTTTGGTAAGGCAAAGTGACAAGTGCATGGGCTTTGAAGTTAACTTGCTTTGGTCCAATCCTCACTCCAGTATGTACTAGTACGTACTATTACCTGGGGCAAATTCCTTGGCCTTTATGAGCTGTAGTTTTATCATTTGAAACATGGTGATAATCATGATTTTCAATAAAGTGCTTGGGAGAGTGTTTGTGGTAACTGTTCAGTAGATGTTAACTGCTACTATTAGAGGTATCATTATAGATCAGATGTTCAAGCTGGACTGGAATGAGGCTAGAGTGAATATCAAGTGGAAAGAAGTTTGCCTGGTAGGGGCCATTGTTATTCTAGATATCTTTCTTTTTTTGACTTTGCTTGACTCTCAGAGGCTACACTTCAAGAGCCTAGACCACTTAATTATAATTTATGATGAAAATATAATCTGAACCCCAGTAAAATAAAATTATTCCATGTCTACATTTCTTTGATGCTGCTGCATGCCTGCTGGTTCTTGATGAGTGGAAGGATAGATTAGCTTTTTAGCACTGCTTTTGGCATGCAATTTTCCAAGGTATGGCTTAAGTGATAAGATACCATAAATAGAAGTATCAAGTAATTAGAAAGGTGGAATTAATTAATGCTCCAAAGCATAATACTAGTTATGTCCTTTTTTGTAGAATACATAACTTTTTTTAAGTCTCAGTATTAAAATTATTAAAGACTGCATTTATGCTTCTGTTCATGAACCATTCAAGCACATTTATTCTTCCTGATATAAAAAATCATGTTTTATCTTTTCTTCTTACCACTGTTTTATAAATAGTAGATGATATACTTGTACTTAGAATTTACATTCATTTTTTCAAAGGACAGAGTATTATGCTAACATGGTTCAGCATTTATCGAATCTAAAGATATGAAAAAATACTAACTAAGAATTCACTTCTGTAGTTCATGTCTAGTTTCATGAAACATAAGTTTGAGAGGTTAAAGAAAACCAGATACTGCTTTCAATTTTTGCCTCTTCCATTAGATGATTATGTCTTGAGTTATTTCTTTTCACTGGTATCTTTATTTTCTACTTATATTAATTTATTACTATACTCCTTATGTAGTAATAAAGTATGAGCAATCTCTCATACTTAAAAAAAGAGGGATAGGTATAAACATTAATTATATATTCTCTTTTGGTAACTAAGATGAATAATAACAAGATCCTTTTTATTTCTCATAATTTATAAGTAGATAGCACTACTTATGACTTTCATTATAGAACTGTCTGAAAGATTCTGTTATCTGTGTAACCTCACACAGTGTTGCCAACATGGATATTTTTCATGGAGTCCAAGTTAAAGTTTTGAACTACTAAAATGTTTTTTATATGATTAACTCTGGGGAGATGCTGGTTTGTATCTCTAGATTGTTTGTTTCCCATAGGTTTTGCCCAAATAAAGGGAGAAGACTTCCATCGTCACTTTTTGCACTGTTATACACAGCCTGGTCTCTTGATTACTTTCACTCTTCCCAGGTGGAATGGAGGGGTGAACTGAGACCCGGGCTCCCATCCTCTCTCTGCCACCAGCTACCTTTGTGATCCCTCTAGGCTCAGTTCCAGCATCTGTACAATAAAGTTGTTGAAATGAACTTGACAAAGCATCTTCTGACTCATAAAAAACAATCCCATGATTATTAAGACTAATTTTATTGTTTGAGAGAAGGTGAGAGAGGAGGAGAGGGAGAGAAGGAGAGAGAAGGGGGAGGACCCAGAGCAGTGTCCATAGTTGACAGCATTAATTGTGAGATGGTTCCATTCCACACAGGTGGATATGGGGCTGTGAGGGGTGGGAACTGAACTGGGGGCCTCCTGCATGGGAGGAGAGAACCTTAACCTCTATCCCTACAGTTACCAGTTGTGCCACAGTTCAGCATATGGGTTTGCACGGGCCCAGACCAGGATTTGATCCTTGGGCCTTACTGTTGCAAAGCAAGCATTCAACCTGTTGAGCTATCCCTGCATCCCCTATTTTTTAAAATTGTAGTAAACACATAACAGTAAATATACTTCTTATAAAAATGTTAAATGTGGGGGAAGCCAGGATGATTCAGCGGGTTAAACGCTTACTTTGCAGCCCCGGGGACTGGGGATCAAATCCCAGCCCCAGCCCATGAGGACCCGTATGCTGAATTGGGGTGTGTTTCCCATGCGGGAGGCTTCCAGTTTGGTTCTCACACCCCCCACCCCCCCAATTCAGCCACTGGCTCTCAGGGGCGTGCCTCCCATGTGGGAGGCCCCTGCCCACCTGTGTGAAACAAAACCATGTCAGAAACGGATGATGTACAACTATGGAGACTGCTCTGGGCCCTCCCCCTTGTCTCTGTCTCTCTCTCTGTCAAAAACAATAAAAATAAATCTTAAAAAAAAAAAAGTTAAATGTACAGTGCAGTATTGTGTACAATTTGTCATCTTGCAAGAGTTAATATCTATACCCATTAAACAGCAACTTGCCAATTCCTCCCCCTCAACCCCTGGCAACCATCATTCTATTTTGTCTAAGACCGAGTACTTTAGATACCCTGTACAGGTAAAATCGTGTAGTATTTGTCCTTCTGTGACTGGCTTATTTCACATAGCATAATGTCCTTAAGATTCATTCATGTTGCCGTATATGACAGGATTTCCTTCTTTTTTGAGGCTGAATAATATTACATTGTATCCACATTTACTTTACCCATTCATTCATCCATGGATATTGAGGTTGTTTCCATCTTTTGACTATTGTGGAGAATGCTGCATTGAACGTGGGAGTGTAAATAATCTCTTTGAGATCCTGATTTTATTTCTTTTGAAATATTTCAGTTCCTTGAAATATTTTTTTAAATGCCCATGTGTGTTTTATTATAAAAACTAACAGTGCCAAGTTAAGCAAGTCGAACAATTAGTTTGTTTATATTGCATAAAATGTCACAGAAAAGTTTGTTTCAACAAAAAGAATATTGTTTTAGAACAGCAGCTAACAGCAACTGTGCAGTTAATGTTATTTGTGTGTGTGTGTGTCTGTGTGTGAGAGAGAGAGAGAGAGAGAGAGAGAGAGAGAGAGAGAGAGAGAGATTTTAAAAGAGGCCACTGCCTGTCCTAAAATTCGCAAAGTAAGATTGCTGGATCATATGTTAGTTTTATTTTCAATTTTTTGAGGAACCTTTATACTGCGTTGCATAGTAGCTATGCCATTTTACATTCTACTAACAGTGCACAAGGGTTTCAGTTTTTCCGCATCCTCACCAAGACTTGTTATTTTCTATTTTATGGGTAAAGGCCATCCCAACAGGTGTGAGGTGATGTTTCATGGTTTTGATTTGCATATTTGCATTTCCCTAATGATAAGTGATGTTGAACATTTTTTTCATATACCTGTGCCCATTTGTATGTCTTTTAGGGGGAAATGTCTATTCAAGTCCTTTGCTCATTTTTTAATTGGGTTATTTGCTTTTGGTGGTTGAGTTTTATGAGTTTCTTTTGGATATTAACCCCTTAGCAGGTATATGGTTTGCAAATATTTTATGCCATTCTGTACTTTGTCTTTTTATTATGTTGATTGTTTCCTTTGCTACACAGAACCTTTTCAGTTTGATTTTGTTCCACGCTTCTGTTTTTGCCTTTGCTGCCAGTGCTTTTTGTGTCATATCCAAGAAATCATCACCCTAGACCAATGTTATAAAGTTTTCCCCCTGTGTTTTCTTCTAGGAGTTTTATAGTTTCAGGTCTTATGTTAAGCCTTTGATTCATTTGAGTTGATTTTTATGTATGGTTTAAGACAAGGGTCCAATATACTTCTTTGTATGTAGATATTTCGTTTTTTCTGGCACCATTTGTTTCAGAGACAGTCCTTTCTCTATTGTATATTCTTGATTTGCTTTGTCATAAATTAATTAACCATATACATCTGGGTTTCTGGGCTCTATTTGATTCCTTTCTCTCTGTTTATATCAGTATCATACTGTTTTGATTACAGTAGCTTCGTAATATATTTTGAAGACAGGAATTGGGAGGCACTTAGCTTTTTCTGTGTCTAGTGAGCCGATTATGATTTTTATCCTTCATTCTGTTAATGTAGTTTATAACTGATTGATTTTTGTGTGTTGAACCATCCTTGCATTTCACGGATAAATTCCACTTGGTCATGGTGTGTGATCATTTTAAAGTGCTGTTGAATTTTGTTTGCTAGGATTTTGTTGAAGAATTTTGTGTATATGTTTATTGGGGATATTGACCTGTAGTTTTCTTCTTATTGTTTTCCTTCCTCCTTCTTTTTGGTAGTGTCTTTACCCGCCTTTGGTATGAAAGTAATTCTGGTCTCATAAATTGAGTTTGGAAGTTTTCCCACCTTTTCAGTATTTGAGGAAAGTTTAAGAAAAGTTGGTGTTCTTTAAATGTTTGGTAGACTTCACCTGTGAAGCCATCTGGTCCTGGTTTTCCATAGGTTGGGAGGGCTTTGATTGCTCATTCAGTCTCCTTATTTTTCCAGATTTTCTATTCATGATTCAGTCTTGGTAAGTTGTATGTTTCTAGGAATTGATTTCTTTCTTCTAGGTGATCCCATTTGTTGTGGTATAACTTGTGTATAGTTGTCTCATCCTTTTTATTTGTGGTGTCAGTTTATTCTTTTTCTAGTTCCTTGAGATATAAAGTTAGCTTGTGTATTTGGGATTTGTTTTGTTTTCAATGTGTTTACCTCATAAACTTAAACTTTTTGTGCTGCTTTTGCTGCATGCCATAAATTTTGGTATGTTGTGTATGTTTTTTGTCTCAAAATATTTTCTAAGTTTCTTTCTTTTTTTTACCCATAGTTAAGAGTTAGTTTCCATGTATTTGTGAATTTTTCTGTTTTACTGTTATTGACTTCTAGTTTCATTCCATTGTGATCAGAAAATATACTTAGTATTATTTCAGTCTTAAATTTGTTAAGAATTATTTTGTGACCTAACACATGATCTATCTTGGAGGATGTTCTGTGTGTGCTTGAGAATTTGTATTTCGCGGCTGTTGGATGAAATGTTCTGGATATGTCTAAATAGATCCATTTGCTCTGCAGTGTTGTTCATGTCTTCTGTTCCCTTTTTGATCCAGCTAGATGTTCTATCCTTTGTTGAAAGTGGAGTAATGAAATCTCCTACTATTATTTTTGTAGCTATCTATTTCCCCCTTCAGTTCTGTTAATGTTTGCTTCACATATTTGGGCATACACACATTGTCCTGATATTGGGTGCATATATATTTATAATTGTCTATCTTCCTAGTAAATTGACCCTTTCATCATTATATAATGTCTTTTTTTTTTTGGTCTCTTTTGACAGTTTTTCACTTAGTCTATTTTTTTTTTTAAGATTTATTTTTGTTTTTTGACAGAGAGAGAGAGACAGACAGAAAGAGACAGAGAAGGGGGAGGGCTCAGAGCAGTCTCCATAGTTGACAGCATTAGTTTTTCATATAGTTTCACTCGACGGGTGGACACAGGGCTGCACAGGGCAGGAACTGGGCCGGGAGTCTCCTGCATAGGCCCCGGCAAGAACTGAACTGGGGTCACACCCCAGTTCAGCATATGGATCTGCATGGGCCGGGCCCGGGATTCGATCCTCGGTCTCTAGGACTGCAAAGTGAGCGCTCAACCCGCTGAGCCATCCCAGCTTCCCCAAAGTCTATTTTGTATGATGTGTAAGTATGGTTATCTTGCTCTCTTTTGGTTACCATTTACGTGAAGTATCTTGTTTTTATTTTTTCACTTTTAGGCTACCTGAGTACTTAAATGTAAAGTGAATCTCTTGTACACAGCATATCATTGTACCTTGTTTTTTATTCTTTGAGTCACTCTGTCTGTTGATTGAGGAGTTTAATCCATTTACATTTAAAGTAATTACAGATAGGAAGAAAGGACTTACTATTGCCATTTTGTTGTGTTCTGTCTTATGGCTTTTTTGTCCTCTCTTTTCTCTATTGCTTACTTTGTTTTATTGATTTCTTTTTTCTTCTGTAGTGACACGCTTTGTTTCCTTATTCATTATCCTTTTTTGTTTTTATATGTATTTTTTTTTTTTTGTGATTACCATGAGGCTTACAGAAAACCTTTTGTAATGGTCTATTTGAAGCTGGTTACTTTGCATATAAAAGTTCTTTTTTATCTTCCCCCCACCCCCCACTTTATATTATTGATGTCACAAATTACATCTTTTACATTGTATATCTGTTAACATATTTTTGTAGTTAAAATCATTTTGACTTTTGTCTTTGAACTTCTATAGAGCTAAAAGTGATGTATGTACCAAGTTACAGTATTATAATATATTGTATTTTTATTTTAAATATTCACCTGTATCAGTGAGATTTATACGTTTTTAAGCTTTATTTTTATTGTTTTTGACACAGAAACAAAGACAAAGAGAGAGGGAGAGAAGGGGGAGAGCCCAGAGCAGTCTCCATAGTTGTACATTAGTTTTTGATATAGTTTTGTTCCGCAGGTGGGTGTGGGACCGCACAGGGCAGGACCCAGGCCCAGGGCCTTCTGCATGGGTCGCATATCCCCACAAGTTGGGGGCCTCCTACAAGGGAAGCATGCCCAGTGTGGGAGCCAAACCAGGGGCCTCCCACATGGGAAGCTTGCCCCAGTGAGAACTAAACAGGGGGCACACCCTAGCTCAGCGTATGAGTTCTCACAGGCTGGGGCCAGGGTTTGATCCTTGAACCCCGGGACTGCAAGACGAAAGCTCAACCGGCTGAGCCATCCTGGCATCCCCTTTCTGATGCTTTTGTGTTGCTATTTAGTATCTTTTTCTTTCAACTTAGAGGACTCCCGTTAGGGTTTCTTGTAAGACAGGTCAAATGGATGAAAATCCTCACCTTTTCTTTATCTGTAAAAGTCTTTATTTCTCCTTCAATTTTGAAGGAAAGTTTGGCTCACTGTAGTGTTCTTGGCTGGCTGCATTTTTTTTGTTGTTTGTTTTTGTTTGTTTGTTTTGTATTTGTTTCAGCACTTTGACTATATCATCCTTCACCTTTGATTGGCTTGCAAGATTTTTGCTGAGAAATCTGGTGATAGTCTGATGGGGTGAGGGGGGACTCCTTCATAATTCCTTCATTCCAAATCAACTTATTTATCAAGGACTTGAATTCTAAAGGAGGGGGGGGGGCATTGAGTTTTATGAAACCTAAAAGGTTGTGAGTAGTGAATTACAGGGTGCTTTGTAGCTTATTTTAAATTTGAGGTGAAGTCAAGAGTATTCATTCTCTTTTCTACCCTTGGAGAGTAGAAAGTACAAGAGCAGAAGAACCAACAGCTTATAAGGACATTTCAAGCAAATAAATAAATACACATATTTGTTATTTCATTAGGAAAACAACAATTCATATTTTATGCAAAATGTTTTATATATATATATATATTTTTTTTTTTCTTAATTAAATAACACCTGTTTGTTTTTTCTACATTGATTTGAGGATTTAGTTTGGGTATAATAGCCTCAAGAACTACATTAAGTCTAAGATTATTACTGTAAAAGTTTTCCACTTTGTTTTTTTTATTTCTGAACTTGCCCTAGAAAATAACCACCCTTACATACTTCTTTGGGTCTATGGCTCAAAAAGGAACTGTACTCTTTGGTACTTTATTTCTTTCCTGACAGTATAATTAAAACAGTTGTTTAAAAGCCATGCAACTAAAGACATTATTTTATAAAATGCCACTAAATGTGCTGATTACCCTTCCCAGAACTAAGAATCTGTCAAAGTGTCTTGGTAGACACCTTCCCAGAATGCGTGATTCATTGAGACATGTACGGTACAATCTAAGATAACCTTTAGCTTTTAATTAAAACGAGGAATAAGAAGCCAGTTCAAAAATTTGTCTCCCTTCATTTGTTCAAGGTAAGGATGATGAAACTTCTGATCTAGCAGAGCCCCAGCAATTGTTAAAAGTACCATAAATTAAAGAAAAGAAAAAAAAAATTCTGGCCATGTGTTGTGAGTCTGTGGCCATTACATGCATAGCTCTATATGCTGCCATAGCGTATCATGGCCAGGCTCATTAATGAATTAGTGTTTTATTGTCAAGTGTTCATTGGTAGGGTTAAGAGGGTTTTTTCTCCTTGAAATAGAATTAAAGTAGATGACTTTTAAGTTAAAAAAGGAATAGTCTTTCTAAGATTACAGCAAAGGGAATTTAATTAATTCTGTACAGCAAAACTGAAATGCACTCTAAAGAAAGTCAATTATTTTGTGTGCCATCAAAATTTTTTTTTTTTTTTTGCTTATGGTAGGTATTCACTGAATGATTTTAAATTGAACTTTTAAATAAAAAATAACTTTGTATATAACTCACATGTCTTATATTTATTCATTCAGAGTGTACAATTCAATGACTTTTAGTATATTTACAGAGTTGTACAAACATAATTACAAATAATTTGAGAATATTATTATCACCCCAAAAAGAAACCGTGCACCCATTAGCAATCATTCCCTGTTTTCCCCGCAGCTCCCTAATCCTAAGCAATTACTCTCTGTCTCTATAGGTTTGCCTACTTTGGACATTTCTTAAAAATGGGATCATACAATATATGTTCTTTTGTGACTGGCTTCTTTCACTTTATGTAATGTTTTCAAGTTTTATCCATATTGATTCCTTTTTCTTTTTATAACCAAATAATATTACATTATATGGCTAGACTACATTTTATTTATCCATTCCTCAGTTGATGGACATTTGGGTTGTTTTCACTGTTTATCCATTGTAAATTACACTGTAATGAACATTTATGTACAAGTTTTTATGTGGATATGTTTTTTATTTCTCTTTGGTAGATACCTAGGAGTAGAATTGCTGCATAATATAGTAATACTGTTTAACCACTTGAGAAACTGCCATACTATTTTTCAAAGGGGCTGCACAATTTTACATTCCAGTGCATGAGGGTGCCAATGTCTCTACATCCTTGTCAACACTTGCTACTGTTTGTCTTTTTTATTTTAGGCATCCTATGTGTTGAATATCTTCCGATCTTTATTGGCCATTTGCCTATCTTCTTTGAAGAAATATTTATTCAGATTCTTTGTTCTTTTAAAATCAGGTTATTGGGGAAGCCGGGATGGCTCAGTGGGTTAGGCGCTCACTTTGCAGCGCCGGGGTCCGAGGATCGAATCCCGGCCCCGGCCCGTGCGGAACCATATGCTGAACTGGGAGCTCCCCCAGTTCAGTTCTCTCTCTGTCTCTGTATCTCTCTCTCTCTCTCTCTCTCTCTCTCTGTCAAAAATAAATTTAAAAATATATATATATTTAAAGTCAGGTTATTTTCTGTTTTATTATTGAGTTGTAAGAATTATTTAATATTCTTGCTATAGGTCCCTAATTAGATGTATAATTTGCAAACATTTCTTTCCATTTTATGAGTCTTCTTTTCATTTTCTTTTTTATTTCTAAAGATTTATTTTATTGTTTGAGAGAAGGTGAGAAGACAGAGAGAAAGAGAGAGAGAGAGAGAGAGAGAGAGAGAGAGAGAGAGAGAGAGAGAGAGAGAGAAGTAGGGGAGTGCACAGAGCAGTCTCTACAGTTCTATATCATTACGGTAGTTGTGATATGGTTTCATTCCATACAGGTAGCTGTGGGTCTGTTTGGGGCAGGAACCAAGCCAGGGCCTCCCACTTGGGAGGTGAGAACCTTTGCCATTGAGCCATCTTGGTGGTTTCTGTTTGCAGCACATTTCAACATATGGGTTTTCACTGGAGGGGGCTGGGAATTGAACCCTGGACCTCATGATTACTAGGCAAAGGCTCAACAACTGAGCTATTCCAGCATATCCCTCATTTTCTTTATAGCATATTTTTACAAATATTTTTAATGAAATGAAATTATTTTGTTGTTGTTGCTTATGATTTTAGTGTCACATCTAAAAAGGCTTTGCATAACCCAAGGTCATAGATATTTAGTCCTCTAGTAGTTATATGTAAACCTTTGACTGTGCATGAGGTCAGTGCTCCTAACTCCCTATGTTTTTCAGGAACCAACTATATTTCCCCAAAGAGTTGTGTAGCTGTAGCCCTTACATTTAGGTCTAAAATTTATTTTGAGTTCATTTTTATGTGTGGTGTGAGGAAGGCGTCCAAATTTATTCTTTTGCATGTGAATTTCCAGTTGTTGCAATCCATCATTGTTTTTCAAAGAGACTCTTTTTTCCCCCATTGTATTGTTTTGGCATATTTGTCAAAATTCAGTGGAACGTAAATGTAAGGATTCATTCCTGGACTCTGAGTTCTTTTTCATTGATCAATATTTCTACCCTCACCCCAGTTCCACACTGTTTTGATTGCTGTGGTTTTGTATAACAGTAAAATTTGAAATGCAGAAGTTTGAGTTCTCAAGCTTTGTTCTGCTTTTTCAAGATTATTTTGGCTCTTTGGGGTCTCTTGGTTTTTCATATAAATGTTCAGATTGCTGTATCAATTTTGGCAAAGAAGCCAGCTGGGATTTTGATAGGAATTGCATTGAACCTGTAGATCAACTTTTTTTTTTTTTTTACCATTTTTATCATCAAGTCTTCTGATCCACAAATGAATTATGTAGGTATTGAAATGGGTTACTTTATTGTTTATATATCCCAAGCTCTAGGTGCTCATTAGAAATACAAGTTTCTTTGGGACAGGATATATAGCTTAACTAGTTTTGTGTTGCTGAGAGTTACAGTCTTAGTTGTTTTAGAAAAAACATTTTTTGATTGGTGTTTGGCAGCTAATTATAAAAGAGCTAGAATATTAGTGGTACTATCAAATTACCTTTAACAGTACATTGTTAACTGACATTTGTTTAGTCTTCTAGTTTGTATATATTTATATTACTCCCTTGACGAAAAATGAAATCATGATTGCTGTTAGTATGATTTCTTTTAGAAGGCATAATTAATATGGTCTTTAAATTCATTTTAGGTACCAAATTTAATTCCAGTTTTGATGTTCAAATTGGGAAGACCACTGAAACCTGCATTATATAATGATATCTTGTATACTTTACCTACGCTTGGCGTTCACAAGGTTTGTATATTAATCAATTTACTTGGGGGCGAAAGAATTTTTTGCTTGGTAGTCTATGAAATTTTGAGCCCTTAAATTTTGCTATGATCATCACTTACCCTGGTGGGGCAAAAGTATTTATTATAATATTTTAAAGAGTAATTCTTTGAAATCATTTAATAGCCAAGCTTTCCCATTGGGTATTATCTGAAATAAGGTCTTTACATTCCCAGGATTCCTAGTTCACCCCTCCCAAAGCTTTCTCCAGCCTTTGAGAAGATGGGTAATACTGTAATCTTCCGTTTAGGTCTTTGTTTTATGATAAAGCGTTTTTAAATTCTTTTTGTAGCCTTGGGGTTATCTACGTTTACATTTATAAAACCTAAATTTCTTCAATATTTTCTAGGTGTGCGTAGGACAAATTCTACGAGTAATCCAACTTCTTGGAACGACTCCGCAACTAAGAGGTGTCACTTTGCGCTTGTTGACATCTTTGTGGGAAGTGCAGGTAAGTTGAGCTACACTCTTGTGGGAGTTTTAAACGTATTTCCTTCAGTGAAATACTAACGTTATCATTGTATATGACAGTGCTTTGAGGAGTAGTAATAGCATCAATGTTTGCATTGAGAAATTTTGATTTAATGTGATTCTTTTGATCTGTTAGGCAGTCAGCTGTGGTTGACTCAGAGAAACTGAGAATAGAAAATAACCATATTTCTTTAATTCTGAAATTTAATCTTTCATTTGAGTGAAAAAATTAATAGAAATAGGATTATAAGTGCTTAGAGCCTTTGTAAATTAGGGTAAGATTTAGCCCATTTTTCTTGTTTTATTGGAACAAACGGTACATGGATCTGTAAGAAAATCCCCAGCAATCACAACATTATTCTTCTCTGCTGATGAGAAGAAATACATTATAACTTGCAATGCAAATGTGAGATTTGGGGGTGAAAAGGCTGCATAAAAGGAGATGGTGATGGTTCAACTCAAGTTGGGAAATCACCTCCTTTGTGGCATTGCCTTCTCAGGATCGTGTGTATCCTGAGCTACAGCGCTTCATGGCCATGTCAAACACCTCTCTGTCTGCGAGTAAGGAAGTGCAGTGGGAGAAAGTGATCGCTAAAGCAGCATCCATCAGAGACATATGTAAGCGAAGGTAAGATGTGTTTAACATTGCGAATGTATATCGTGATATATTATTTTGCACTGAATTTTTTTCATGGCAAGCAAGAAGCTATGAAAGATAAGCAGAGGATATTTGAGTAAGAATAAATTCATTTTCAAGTGAGGTTTTGTGATGGTGACATTTAGTCATCTTGGACAATAACTTTGAGGAGCAAACATGCGTTTTCATTTCAGGTCTAGTCTTTAGCTTTATAGGATATTTCTATCCTTATCTGGTTAGCAATTTACTATCATAATAAAATATGATATATATTCAATTTTTCTGTATATAAATCTCTGAGACCTAAGCAGTGGTCCATAATCAAGCTGTTCATATAGTCTCCCTCTGTTACGCCCGATTTTTATAAGGAGTTTTAATAGAGAAGGCCTTATCTGTGACTCATTGCATGGAATTAATTATTAGGAATTATTGCAGGGAAGGAAACATGCTTCAATTCCATGTATGTTCTAGGCTAGGGTTTAGGAAGACAAAAGGTATTGGGGAGATGACTCTGCTGTTGTAGAGTATGGATTAATAAATAGGTAGAGGGTGACAAGACTAATAACACTAAGCAAAGCTCTACCTTGCCAGATTATTTTTCTTCAGTAGGATAAAGTAAAAATTATATGGAGGAAACAGGTTTGATGCATTGGAAATGAGTTGTAATCCTGCAGTTTGACATGTTTAGCTGCTTCACTGTAGCATTCCTGGGAGCCTCATCTTCACTTTTGTCAAGGAGGACACTGTGAATGCTACTTCCTGAAGTCGTGCAATGAATGGATCAGCCCAGGTGCTGATAACGGGAATGAGTCCTGTTTCAAGTAAAATCTCGACTCAGAATATATTGAAGCCTCAGCGGTTCTGCCTCTTTTCTAAACTTCAACTTTTTGGCAACATACAAATGACCTCAACCCAGACCTGAGAGTTTGGTTGTGGTTGAGGTATTGGCATGGAAAAATTTTTTAGAGATGAAACGTTACTAGCCAACATTTTAATTGTATACGCTTGCACCTGAAGCTCAGGAGAGGTTAAGTATCAGACCAGATGAGAGTCTACTGAGAACTTATTCAGTGTTCCTTTTAGTTACCACCTAAGAATCTGTCCAATTTTTCCAGTTTTAGAAAATGATTTGCATTTTTCAGTGAAACAATAGAATCCAGTTAGACAATTTTGTCAACTGATACTAATGTTAATTACAGAAAAGGATTATGTCATTGAAGGGTTACAGGCAGTACAGAGGATGGATCTGGAACGTTGCTTCAAGGAATGAAAAGAATCCTGAGGAATTGCACACTATTAGGGGGCCAGGAAGTGTGAGTGAGTTCAGCACAGGGGCTGGCATGAGATAGGTGCTCCGTCAGTTATAATTCATATTATTATTATTTTGTATCATCATCATCACTGTGACAGGTATAGCCACCCACTAATTCCCACTACTATAATAAATCATCTTCTGATCTCCAGTCCCTGCTTTTGTACTTCGTGTCTGATACCAGAGCAAACCCCAGGCAGGAGTAGCTCTGTCTTTACTGATAATCTCAATAAGGTAAGTCCATTGTTTTCACCACTACTTGAGATTTTGTCTATTCAGACAATTTACTATTTAGGGAGAATAAAATTTGTTAACAAGTGTCTTCTCTTTTGGATTATATTTCTCTATCAAAACGGAGCCTTAAATTATAGCAGAAATTCTGGTGATGCAAATATCTGAAGACAAGCACATGGCATTAGTGTGCGAGGGTCCACATGTAGTAGACACAAAGGTCCAGAAAGGCATGCATGCTCTTTGTTCAGGCAAAAGGCCTCGGAGTGACAATAGAGCTCTTTGGCTGTCACTTGTGTTTCTAACCTGTTGTTTCCTTTAGGCCATATCAGCACGGTGCCGACATGTTGGCAGCTATTTCCCAGGTGCTGAATGAATGCACCAAGCCTGATCAAGCCACTCCAGCAGCCTTGGTGTTACAAGGTCTTCATGCCCTCTGCCAAGCCGAGGTACGCGGTTTTGAATTGTTCTATACCATTTTGAACCAAATAATTTACAAGGCATATTAGTTATAAGAATGTAAGATTAGGGGATGCTGGGATATCTCAGCAGTTGAGTGCTTGACTCACAATCACAAGGTCCGGGGTTCGATTCCTGGCCCCAGCCCATGCTGAACTCTGACACAACTGGTAACTGCCAGGATGGCTCATTGGTAAAGGTGCTCGCCTTCCATGTGGGAGGCCCTGGTTTGGTTCCCACCCCTTGCTGCCCCACATCCACCTGTGTGGAATGAAACCGTGTCACAAGTATGGAGACTGTTCTGGGCCTTCCCCACTTCTCTCTCTCTCTCTCTCTCTGTCTCATCTTCTCTCAAACAATAAAATAAAACAACAAAAAAAGGAATGTAAGATTAAAATCAAGTAACTGAAAGTTTGAATATTCTTTCCCAGAGATTTTTGTTTGAAAGAGTGAAGGAAGACATATTTTACACTTTCTTTGTAGAGGGGAATCTTGAACCATCTGGTTTATGTCGACATTCTCTAGAGGCTTATTTATTCTTATTTTTTTTTGTTAATATAGAAGGAAAAAGTTATGCTTATAGATGAACTCTTGAGTACACTTGCTTCTGAGTTTTACGATTGCAGAGCCTCATAGGCAAATGAGGCGAGGAAATTGGCATGGGCTAGTGGCAGTTTTACAGTCAGTAAAAATTATTATTGGCTTGAAGACTGGCAGAAGGTCCTTTCTTTCCTAGTGATCACATTGGATGGATCAACGTTAGAACTGTGCCTCTAAATAATTTTCTAACTTTAGACCACTCTCATAATTACAGCACAGGAGAGAGAATCTTTACTCTTCAGAAGAAATGTGGTAATTACATCAACGATCATTCTTTGACTTAACCAAAGTTTTTGACAGAGTGAACATACTAACATAATGGTAGTTTTTTAGAGGAGACTAAGTCGAATTCTTTTAGCTTATGATAATTATAGTTGGAATGATGATAATGAATATAACATAATAATACATGGGAGTGCTTATGCACTCATCTCCTTGTGAACACTTTTATGTTCCTTCAACTCTGCAATATAGACCTCAGAGGGACGTTAGATACTGACTCAGGATCTTAATGGGAGAATAAACTAATGTTCTTTTAGGTAGATACTGATTTCAGCAGGCAGTAAGCATCATCACTGTTCGGGAGCTGATATGTGCTAAAGGCAGTGCTTTTAATGCCCAGTAGTTGGCAAGGTTGTTTGGGTTTCCTGGCAAAGGACTATTATCACATGCCAATACTATGCATAACCAAGGACTTTTGTATTTTATTGCTTCAATCAGTCACCTGGAATTGGGAAGTATCACTTTAATGATTATATTGCTTTCATAATTCTAAATTATTATTTATTTATTAAGAGAAGATGTGTGTATGAGAGAGAGAGAGAGAGAAAGGGGGCGGGCCCAGAGCAGTCTCCATAGTTGTGCATCATTAGTTGTGATGTGGTTTCATCCCACACAAGTGGATGTGGGGCTGTGTGGGGCAAGAAATGAACCCTGGGCCTCTAGCATCAGAGGGGAGAACCTTCCCTGCTGAGCCATCTGGGTGGTGACCAGTTGTCCCACATGCAGTTCAGCATATGGGTTTGCACAGGCTGGGGCCAGGAATCGAACCCGGCACCTCGCGATTGTGAGACATGTGCTCAACCGCTGAGCTATCCCGGGATCCCCCATAGTTCTAAACCTTGTTTTTAAATGAGTTGTTAGCAGAAGCTTTGATCCAGGAAAGAATTCTATACTTTCACCTCCAAAAGGTCACCACTGTTGCCATTTTAGAATATTCTTTTTATTATTTTCTCCAAGCAGAATTCAAACTTGTTTCTGAAATTAACTTTTTCCCCTAAAAAATAGTGATTTTTGTCTTATTGTGTCTGTAATGTCATTGTGTCCTCCACACACCCTCTACTGTTCCTGTAAGGCTCTGTTGTCTATAGATGCTTATTAACTCATAAGAAATTCTCAGTGTTGCCCTGACTGTTCTCAGGACATTTCTCTAGAATTTATTCTTTGTACTTAGCACTGGAGATATGAAACCTGTTGCCTGATGAGGTAGAAAGCATCTTTTTTTTTAAGGCAGTCACAGGACTGTACCCAGTCCACACCATTTATTAGCTGTGTGCCCTTTGACAAACTGACTTAATTTCTCGTAGCCTCCATTTCTTTAAATGATGATAAAATGAGATTACACACAGAAAAGGCCTAGCATAATGACTGCCCACCTAGGTGCTCTTTGAATGCTGAACTTGCTCCTTTAAAATTGGCCTGCAGTTGGATGTAGTTAGTGCCATCAGGAAGGTTCTGAGTTGTCCTTTTTTCTTTCCTATCTTTCCCTTAAAATTCACATACTATATGACAGCGACTTAATTTATTCCTCCAAATGGTATCCTCTTCCTTGGTACTCTTTCTATACTTACAAGAGACCATTTTGGATTGTTGAATATTTAGCCCCACATCTATTCCCCCAAGACAAATCATGACCCCTAGACTTCATTTTGAGACTGCTAGTGTACTATATTACTGTCTGAATTCATTGGGGCTGCTATAATAAAAATAATGTAAACTGGGTGGCTTATTAACAACAAAGATTTATTTCCCACAGTTCTTGAGGCTGCAAAGTCCAAGATCAAGGCGATAGCATCTTCAGTTTCTGGGCTAGGCCTACTTCCTGGTTCACGGACCTCCGTCTTTCTGGTAGACAGTCGTTTTTTTTACTGTAACCTCACCCAGCAGGAGGAAAAAGCTAGCTCTCTGGAGTCTCTTTATAAGGGCATTAACCCCAATCATGAAAGCTCTACCCTTATGACCTAATCGCTTCCCAAGGACCCATCTCCTAGTACCATTACCTTGGGGATTAGGATTTCAACATGAATTTTTGGGGGACACAAATATTCAGCCTATAACAACTACCTTACTTCTCACATTCTATCGTCTTCTAGAAGAATTGCGGTCTCATGTCTAGATACTCTATTTCATAAGGCTTATTTCCTATTTCGATACGTCAACAGTCTTTTCCTTTGCTTGGTTAAAGGAATTTCTTTTTCTCATTGTTTCTCTCTCTCCACCCCTCACTCTTCTTAATGTTATGAAATCGCAATTCAAATAATATCCTTATCAAAATTCACTTTTAAGAAACTTCAACTAAGTGAAGTCATGTTGTTCTTAGCTTTTTTCTGTCTGGCTTTTTTCTGTCTGGCTTATTTTGCTTAGCATCATGATCTCAAATGCCATCGATGTTGTTGCAAATGGCAGAATTTCATCTTTTCTTATCGCTGGGGAGTACTCCATTGTATAAATGTACCACAGCTTTTTTATCCAGTTATCTATCAAGGGCCACTCTGGTTGTTTCACTCATATGTAGAATTTAAAACTGAAAGCAACAAAGAAACAAAATCTCATGGACATAGTCAATAGTTTAGTGGTTACCTGAGGGCAAGGGGGGAGGGGGGGTGGAAGAGTGGGGAGAGGGAACTAAATATGTGGTGATAGAAAGAAAGCTGACTCTGGGTGGTCAACACATATTGTAACACATAGACAAAGTACTGTACAGTTGTACACCTGGCACCTATGTAATTTTTACTAACCAATGTCACCCTAATAAATTTAACAATAAAAACCAAAATGTTGCAAATAAAATAAGGATTTAATATGTTGTCTTTCTAACAAATAGCTGCTAGCCCCTTTAAATCTATTTTGTAATAAGATGAGCATTAATAAATCATAAAGCAATACCACTAATCAATTAACTTCCTTTTATTATAAAGAACACTTATTTCCTTATCCCCTGTTTTTCATCTCTTTCTTGTCTAGTGGGTACACCCACTATTTATTGATCCTCACTAGAAGTGAGTAAGCGTTATTTATCATGTTTTCCTTGTAGTTATTACACATGTCCTGATTTGTGGAATTTGTTGAAACCAACTGCATCACTGTTAATTTTGGTGATAAAAATATTTTTTAGTATTCGGTAATGAATAGCTTATGTTCATCTAATAAGTAGAAATAATCTATTTCCTCTTGATCAGCCTAGGTGGTGATAATATATCTTTATGTTTTAAAACCTTCCCAAGCTTCTTTTGTGTGTGTTCATTCGTTGTGAAACTGCTGCTGCTATGTCCTGTGATGTGTATTAAAGTTGTAAAATATACTCAATTCAGTGGCCCTTACAAGGTCACATTTACTAAATTTGAGCATACATACACACACACACACACACATATGTTAGATTTATATATAATAGATTTATAACTATATATAATTCTTGTTATTATTATTATTTTGTCAGCATGCTATCCACGGAAGCCCGCATTCTGTGAGGCTGTGTATTCTGTTTTCTAATTGATATCATGTGTGAAGCGTTGATGGCTGCCAAGAGTTTCAAGAATGAAAATACTCAGCATAGTTATAAATCTGTTTCCTGGCAGCCTTTGGTAGTGATTTGTCTGTCCCTTACTCTTTAGGTTCCTGAACATCAAACATTAAGATTATAGAAAGACAACCTAAGACAATGAAATTTTAAACATCAATAAGGATAAGAGAATAAATTGAATAATCCTATCTTTAAAGAAATACCCCAGTTGGAAAACCACACATAATTGGATTTTACTAGGTTTTCCCATCCTTGCTTTGTATAACAAGTGGAGCTTTTTCTTGCAGTTGACAATAGACTGCTTTGTTTTGAAAGTCACAGTCATGAAATTCATTTGTCCTTGGTAGGCTCAGATTAAGCCTGCAACTATGGCTGCTTGATCAT
Organism: Craseonycteris thonglongyai; assembly: GCA_004027555.1. Classification (NCBI taxonomy): domain Eukaryota; kingdom Metazoa; phylum Chordata; class Mammalia; order Chiroptera; family Craseonycteridae; genus Craseonycteris; species Craseonycteris thonglongyai. Next base: position 26,222 of record PVKE010002838.1, read on the forward strand.
TCATCATGGTCTCCAGTGAGAGGCTGGAAGGATGAATTCCATCTAAATGCCAATTCTGCCATGGTGAAAGTTGTATTTCCAATATGGATTTCTTTGGTGCTGCTTTGCTAAACAGAAAATGGAGAGTGTGCTAGGAATCTTGGTTGACCGTATGGACAAGAATAGAGGTTGGCATTTTGGATTTGGAAAAAAGGAACTTACTCTTTCCTTAACACTATTGATATATTAATTTGGGCCTTCACAAATTTCTCTTCAGGCTGAACTACTTTTTAAAAATTATAGTTAACATTTCTTGGGCTTCTAATAGGAATTTGGGCATTTTGTGATATGGGGACTCATTTTTAACTGAAGTAACAGAGGCTCTAGCAAATTCAGTCACTTTTCCAAGGTCACATGGCTAATGTAATAAAGGAGAAGGAAAGTAGACCCAAGCGTGTCTCCAAGTCTAATGCTCTGTTGTTATTCTCGGGCTTCCTTCTTTTGGAAAATATGGGTATTGAAAGAAGGTTTCTTCATCTTCAAGCTGAGGGTTTGTCATTTTCAAAGGAAAATTAATATTCCTGTGTTCTCTTTTCCTTATTTTTGCCTTTTAGCTTTCTCATCTCATTTAGTACCTTTGCCCCATTCGTCTTAATTTTCTTCTTTTTGACTTAATGCAAAGTCATGACTCTGAGAAACAATATTCTGTGTTATAAAAAGGTTTTAATGAGATATTCATGTACAATCATATCAAACATTTAATGTTTACATTTTAATTGTTTTTAGTACATTTAGAGGGTTATACAGTTGTCACCATGATCAATTTTAGGACATTTTTATCACACACACTCCCGTCCCAAAATTATGTGCCCTTAGCTGCTACTCCCCCCAACCCTTTCATATCCCCTCTAGTCCTAGGCAACCACTAACCTGCTTTCTGTCTCTGTGGCTTTGCATCTTCTGGACATTTCATGTAAATAGAACCATACGCTATATTGTTTTTTGTGAGTGACTTCTTTCACTTAACATATTTCCAAGGTTCATCACTGGTATATGTTGTAGCATGTACCAATACTTCATTCCTTTAAAGATTTATTTTATTAATTTTTGACAGACAGAGACAGAGAGAGAGAGAAAGAGAAGGGGGAGGGCCCAGAGCAGTCTCCATAGTTGACATTAAATTTCCATATAGTTTCACTCCACAGGTGGGTGTGGGGCTACACACGGCAGGAGCAGGGCCAAGAGCCTCCCACATAGGCCCCAGCAAGAACTGAACTGCGGGCACTCCCCAGTTCAGCATATGGGACTGCCTGGGCCAGGGCTGGGATTTGATCCTCAGTCCCCAGGGCTTCAAAGTAAGTGCTTAACCCACTGAGCCATCCCAGCTTTCCCACTTCATTCCTTTAATAATTGAATAATACTCGAACTGTCTATCCTAGATTTTATTTATTCATCAGTTGATGGGCATTTTGGGTTTTTTCCCCTACTTTTTGGCTATCTTGAATAATGCTGCTGTGAACATTTAAGTACAGGTTTTTGCATGGATATATGTTTTCATTTCTGAGGGATATATCCTAGGAATGGAATTGCTGGATCACATGTTTAACAATTTAAGGAAGTGCCAGAACTCTCTCCAAAGTGCTGGAGCCATTTTATGTTCCCACCAGCAGTGTATGAAGCTTCTCACTTCTCCCCATCCTCAGAATACTCGCTATTATCTGATTTTTTTATAAAACTACCCCTCCTAGTGAGGTTGAAGTGCCTGTGATTTGTATTTCCCTGATGACGGATGATACTGTGCATCTTTTCCTGTGTTTATTGGCCACTTGCATATCTTTTTGGAGAAATTCAGGAGCTTTAAATACGTATTCTCTTGGTTGCTTTTAATGCTCCTTGTTGGCCAAGTCACATTTCATTCCCACAGGAATGATTAGTAAAACAGTGTTGGCCTCATGCTTCTAAGGAAACAAAATTATGAGCTTTATTTGGCCTTTTACTGCAAAGAGAGCTTATAAAACTAGAAAATACCAGGTGAAGACACATATGTATCTCCTTCACTACTTTTTCCATGTATTACACTTTCTTTGTTTTCATATAAAATTAGCTGAATGCTTTCAGCTGGAAAATTATTAGAGATGTTTGAATAAAGTAGTAGTAAGTATCTTATCGATGTGCTCAATGCTTTCTATTAGTCAACACTACATACTACAATTACTACGTTGATGCAAAAGTAATTGCAGTTTTGGATTGTGACTTTTAAATCATTATAACTAGGTTCAAACACATCTTTATTAATTGAAATGCGAATCATTCCAGTCAACACATTTTTGCCAATGAGAAATAAGTTTGTGTACCGTATTTTCCAGCGTATAAGACGACCCCCTATTTTTACACTTAAAACATAGGTTTAGGCCTATATTCGCTGTATAAGACGAACCATTCCAGTCAACACATTTTTGCCAATGAGAAATAAGTTTGTGTACCGTATTTTCCGGCGTATAAGATGACCGGGCGTATAAGACGACCCCCTAATTTTACAGTTAAAACATAGGTTTAGGCCTATATTCGCTGTATAAGACTACAGCCTCGGAAGTGGGGGGTAGTCTTATACAGCGAATATAGGCCTAAACCTATGTTTTAACTGTAAAATTAGGGGGTCGTTTTATACGCTGGAAAATACGGTATTCCTGTAGCATAAAAATCCATGCTTCAGGATTTGACGAACTCTTGGAAAGCATTTTCTTCATCCTGCTGGTTGTGGAAGCATTTTGCTTGCAAAAATGTTGTTGAGGGGAAGCCAGAATGGCTCAGTAGGTTAGGTACTCACTTTGCAGCCCCAGGGACCGAGGATCGAATCCTGGCCCCGGCCTATGCGGATCCATATGCTGAACTGGGGAGTGCCCCCAGTTCAGTTCTCACCGGTGTGAGACCCTGGCCCAGTTCCTGCCCTGTGCAGCCCCACCCACCTGTGGAATGAAACTATGTGGAAAAACCAATGATGTGCAACTATGGAGACTGCTCTGGGCCCTCCCCATACTCTCTGTCTCTGTCTCTGTATCTCTCTCGATGTCAAAAACAATAAAAATAAATCTTTAAAAAAGAAAAGTTGTTGAGATGCACAAAGAAGTGATAGTTGGAGAGAGGCAGGTGAATATGGAAAAACAGACAAAACTTTATAGCACAGTTCATTCAACTTTTGAAGCGTTGGTTGTGTGACGTGCAGTTGGGTGTTGTCATGGATAAGAATTGGGCTCTTTTTGTTGACCAATGCCGGCTGCAAGCCTTGCAGTTTTCAGTGCATCTCATCGATGTGCTGAGCATACTTCTCAGATAGAATGGTTTTACTGGGATTCAGAATGCTATGGTGGATCAGACCTGCAGCAGACCACCAAACAGTGACCAGAACTTTTTTGGGTGCAATTTTGGCTTTGGAAAGTGCTTTAGAGCGTCTTAGCTCAACCACTAAGCTTAGTTAATGGATAAGATTTCACATAATTTAGGCTTTGCATAAAGATCCATATGAAAAAGGTGTTTTAAAGATTTATTTTTATTGGTTTTTGGCAGATAGAGAGACAGACAGAGGGAGACAGAGACAAGGGAGGGCCCAGAGCAGTCTCCATAGTTGACAGCATTAGTTTTCCATATAGTTTCACTCCACAGATGGGCACATGGCTGCGCAGGGCAGGAACTGGGTCGGGAGCTTCCTGCATAGGCCCTGGCAAGAACTGAACTGGGCGCACACCCCAGCTCAGCATATGGGTCCACATGGGCCGGGGCTCAATCCTCGGGCTCCAGGGCTGCAAAGTGAGCACTTAACCCCTCTGTGCCATTCCAGCTTCCCTTGAAAAAGGTGTTTTGAGCTAACATAGGTTAATGTTCAGTGTTTTTATAGATTACATACTAGATTTTATGTTTTAAAGATGTGTTAAAGTGTTTTATCCCCCATTTAAAGATACTTGGTTTTTATAGCATCATATTTACTTTGAGTAATAAGAAAAAATAATATTTTTCATCAAGCTCTCACAAAACCATATTAATTGTTTTATATCCCCTCCCATTATATTTTCTTTACCTGGATATATTTTACAATTTTCATCTCTATATTTTTGGTAGAAAGATTTTTGATTGTTGCTACCTATTTTAATGACTTAATTACTTTCCATTTGGTGAAAGTATCATAAGCAATCAAATAATCTAATTTTGGTTGGGTTTTAAAGTTACTTCCAATTTTTTTCTCCTTATAATGAATAGTTTAGAAAGTAGTTACATATATAAAGCTTTTCTTTTCTTCTGGATTATTTTTGTGAGCTAAATAATTTAGAGTTTTAAAGATATCATCTTACTAAAGACGTTATTTTATTATTATTATTATTATCATTATTTATTTATTTATTTATTCATTGCTAACTTTCCATGTGTACCTGGACATGAGAGAGAGGTGAAATGTAGCAACTCCTACCAACGTTTCTGGCAGTATTACCTGCTGCTAGCGAGAACAGTTTGTCTCCCCATTATATTGAGGCTAAGGCTGCATTTCTTCTTGTTATGGTCATTTTGTTTGTTACCAGGAGCCCAGAATTTCCTACATCTGAAAATTACAAATTGTCATGAAGGAAAGGAAAGGTCTAAATTGAATGTTCTTTTCTTGCAACAAATTTGCCCAATGTAGGATTAGCTTTTGAGCTTTGGAGGTTTTTAATAAAAGAGGGTGGGTCGAGATTTTATCTAGTATAAACTTTTAAGTAGACATTGTGAAAAAACATTAAATATATCTTTATTAGCTTTATTTTTATATCATTTGTGTATTATTGTTATGAATGCTTTTAAAACTTATCTTGTTAGAGCCCATACTTAAATCCATACTTAAGCTTTTTTTTTTTCCTTTTTGACTTTTATGCTACACATTTTAAATGTGTGTGTGGTTTTTTGTTTGTTTGTAAATCTTTTGCTTTATGGATGTATGGGTTGTAAAAGTAAAAGGGATCTTATTTATCTCATAGGCTATTGCCTGTTCCAGGCAATGTTCAAGGAGAAGGGTTGGCAGCCTTTCAGAAGTGTTGTGCCAAGTGGCCATTTGTTCTTCCTTTGAATGAGTAGAGGGTGAGGAGAGCAAAGGGAAAGCAGGTGGTACAACTTCCATCTCCAACCCTGCATCCACTGTAACAGCACACGTTAGGCAGGGATTCCCTCGGCGGAACACAAAAAGCGGCAGCCTTAAAAAAAACATTAAAAATATAAGCCAGGCTTTGCAAGACTCTCTGCATGTAAAGGTTTATGAGACATTTTGGGCCTGCTGGGAGCTCACAGTCTGGTAGGGGAGAACATTGTGTTAAGTGCACTAAATAGATGTGACATTCAGAAACAGTGCAGAGGGGGCGGCATAAGACATCAGAGGAATATTTCTCTAAGCTTTAAGCAGCAGAGGGAAAGAACATTTGGGACTAGAATAGAGAGGCTGAGTGGCTCATCGGTATCTCTTCCATTTGTGTTTATGTAAATGACTGTATTGAGATATAATTCACATACTATACAATTTACCCATAGACAGTGTACGATTCGATGGCTTTTTGAATATTCAGAGTTTTGTAGCCGTCATCACAACACTTTTAGAACATTTTCATTACCCTAAAAGAAAACCCGTGACCTTCAGCCCTAGGGAACCAGGAATCTATTTTATTTCTGTATAGATTTGCCTATTCCGAACATCTCATATACATATGTGACCCTTTGTGTCTGGCTTCTTTCACATAACATAATGTTTTCAGGGTTCGTCTATGTTGTGGCATGTGTCAGTATTTCATTTTTTTATGGCCGAGTAATATTGCATCGTATGATAGACATTTGGGTTTCCACTTTTGGGCTATTGTGAATAATGCTGCTGTGAACATTCATGTACAAGTGCTTGTGTGGACATCTGTCTCACTTTTCTAGGGTATATACCTAAGAGTGGAACTGCTAGATCACATCACTCAATGTTTTACCAATTGAGGACCTGCCAGACTGTTTTCCAAAGCAGTTGTCCTGTTTTATGTCCCACCCACATATATCTTCTGTTGTCCCCAGATTATACAGATGCTAATAGGCAGGCATGGGTATGAAGCATTATTAGTTGTTACCTTCATTCTTACTAGAATTCAAGTGTGCGCTTAAGAATAAGAACACAGTAGCACCTATTCTGTCCTCTAGGAGGGTTGCTAGGACAGAGGAAAGGGGGAGCTGCCCTGGCCAGTGGTTTGTTTCTGACTTCATCTGGGGCATCATTGTTGCCTTGTCACTCAGAATGATTTGTAATCTGCCTTTGGTAGATTGCCAGCCCTTGTCTTAAAGAGGTGTCATCTTTGACCAGTCATCACTAACAATCCAGAATGGTTTATTTACCACCCTAAGGATGTTTGTCTTCATAAAAACCACTAACATTTATATAAATAAAAGTTTGGAAATGTAGAGCCTCTTTTGCTTATCATGGCGTGAATATTTTAAACAAATTCTAGTATAATTAAAAAATAAAAAAATGCACACATCTATTCTCTCTTGACAAAACAGGAAGATCTTGCAGCGCCTGGCCTACACTTCCAAGTGGAACATGCCAGGGACCCTCCAGATTAAGTAGCAGTTAGCTTCCTGCAGATGGGTGTATCCTCTAATGGCTGCAGTGCCCTTGGCTTCTACAGTTACATTATCTGCCTGGCCCAGGTAGTCCTTCCAAGTGTGCCCCTTCTTTTAAAGTTCCAAATAATTGCATATTAGCAATCTCAGTCTCTCTTCATAACAACTTTCCCTTCACTTTACCCAACCATTCCTCAAAAAAGATGTTACATGATTGACTAGAAAGCACATGAAACAATGACACATTGCTGGTCATTGGAAAATGTATACAGCACTGGAATCACTAGTTATTGGAGGAGGTGTGAAGTGATTGGATATCTCCTGCATTATTGTTGGGAATATAAAATGATAAAACCACTATGGAAAAGTATTGGGCAATTTCTTATAAAGATGAACATACCATAAACCTACCATATGATGCAACATTTCCATTTCTAGATATTTACCCAAGTAAATGCAAACATGTCTACAAAAAGACTTGTGCAAGAATGTTCCGTTCAGCTTAATTGGTGACAACATATTTGGAAACTGCCAAAATGTCCATCAGCTGGTCAATGGCTAAACAAATTGTAGTGTATTTGTATAGTGGAAAGCTATTCAACAATAAAAAGGATTGGGGGGGTGGGGGAGACACTAGGATGGCTCAGTGTGTTGAGCGCTTATCTTACAGCTCCAGGGTCTGAGGATCGAATCCGGGCCCCAGCCCGTGTGGACACATATGCTGAGCTGGGGTGTGGCCCCAGTTCAGTTCTTGGCCAGGCAAGCTTCCCATGTGGGAGGCCCCGGCCTGATTCCCGCCTTGTGCAACCCTGCGTCCACCTGTGGAACAAAACTATATAGAAAACTAATGATCACTTCTTGGCCTTTTGGCTAAAATCAAGTGTAGAAAACTACTGTACAACTCTGGAGCCTGCTCTGGGCTCTCTCCATTCTCTGTCCCTCTCTGTCTCTCTCTGTTGAAAACAATAAAAATAAATCTGAAAAAAAAAAAAAAAGAAAGGATTGAATCATGCTACTTTCAGTGACATGATGAATCCTAAAAACATGTTTAGTGAAAGAAGCCAGTCATAAAAAAAATTCATTCATTTTATTTTTATGAAATTGAACAACAGGCAAAATTAACCTACGTATGGGGATAGAAATCTGAATAATGGTTGACTTGGGGTGGAGCGGAGACAGATTGACTAGAAAAGGAAAAAAGGGAATTTTCTGTTCAGTGTAGAGCCACATGTAGTTAGTAAGGACTTGAAGTATGGCTAATTCAAATTGTCATGTGCTGTTAAGTGTAAAGTATCCAGCAGATCAAAGATTTAGCATGAAATAAATGTAGATATGTTATTGATAATAAATTATCTATTGAAATGATTGTATTTTGGATATATTGGATTAAATGAAATGTTCAAATTAATTTCATTTCTCTTTTTCCTTTTTTTTTTAATGTGGTTACCAGAAAATGTAAAATTGATATGTGGCTCACATTATATTTTCATGGTTTACATCTGGGATAGGGTGGTGATTACAGCAGTGTGTACATTTGTCAGAATTCCTCAAACTGTTTAATTAAGAGCTATACTTTTTTGCAGTACATTACTGTTTTAAGAAGCCAAAATCGGCGAAGCTGGGATGGCTCAGTGGGGTTAAGCGCTCACTTTGTAGTCCTGGGGACCGAGGATCGAATCCCGGCCCCGGCCCGTGCGGAACCATATGCTGAGCTGGGGAGTGCCCCCAGTTCAGTTCTCACCGGGGCGAGACCCCAGCCCAGTTCCTTCCCTGTGTAGCCCCCCACCCACCTGTGGAATGAAACTATGTGGAAAATCCAATGATGGACAACTATGGAGACTGTTCTGGGCCCTCCCCCTTCTCTCTCTCTCTCTCTCTCTCTCTCTCTCTCTCTCTCTCTCTCTCTCTCTCTGTATCTCTCTCTCAAAAACAATAAAAATAAATCTTTAAAAAGAAAAAAAGGAAGCCAAAACTATGGAAGCCACATTTTTTCAAGCTAGTTACTATGTTTGACATCCATTATAGCCTATATTAAACTTCATTATAATCTTGCCTTTTTGTAATTACATTTATTGGGGGTGACATTGGCTAGTAAAATTATATAGGTTTCAGGTGTACAGTTCTATAATATGTTGTCTCTGCGTTACATTGTATGCTCACCACCCAGAGTCAGTTCTCCTTCCATCACTATATATGTGACTCCCCGTCCCTCCTGTCCCATCCACCCCTACCCTTACCATCTGACTTCACAACAATCTTGGTGTTTTCTGATGAGTGTAGGAAGTCTAACGTCCACTGGTAACATGGGAATTTGAATGCCCTTTGGTTTAACTATAATTGTGTGCTTTTTCCCTCTCTCATGTTGCTTTACCAGTTGTGATAGAAGTGTGAGTGTACTTTGGGGACAAAGTACTCTGAAAGTGCTCTTTCAGTCATTGGTTTCTAAACCTGTGCTCTGAGTGGCCGTGAATGAGTCCTAATAATTCGGAAAGCTAATTCTGTAACTGCATAGAAATCAAGAAGCATTGCTATTGATGTTTCAATGAGGAAAAGAACTTCCAGTCGAAACAAACTGCGCATGGTTGGAGGAGAAAAAGCATGTGGCGTGTGCCTAAATGAAAACCAACACATTGTAGTGAAAAGAGGGCTCCTTCGCGTTTAACACTTTCTCTCTCTAAGTCTTGAGAGGAGAATGGGAGGCAGTGTTAGCCCTCTGTTTTCTTAATCAGCTGTGAGTCTGTGGTAGCAAAAATTAATAGGCGTTGCAGGATCATGAAGAAAACCTCTTTCATCTCCCCCAGCTCCAAGAGGGTGTTATATTTTCAAAGCAGAGTATTGTACAATTGAGCAATAGATAAGGAGGGGAGGGGTCTTTCCTGGGGATTCTTGACCGCTGGAAGAGTTCACGTGAGGCCATTTGTCACAGCACTGATTTGCCCAGTAACACCCTATGCCAAAGTTATGTTTTGGCTATTCTATCCTCTTTTATCAATTTATTTTCTGGAATCGCAAGGGAAGGTAGTTGTCCCTCCCCTCTCTCATCTTCTCAGCCCTTTGTCTAGCAGCTCCCTCTGAGCACCGTGGGGTGACAACGACTTTCAATGGATCTCAGCAGGTTTGGAAGGTTTTAGGGAGTGAGTGTGGTGTAAAAATGGCCAATGGAAACCCTGTATTTCGTTGAAGCATTTTTCAGCGTGATAAATATAATTTAATATGGAAATGTGATCCATTGTCCCGTGACAGGTTTTCTCAGCTGTGTACAGTAAGGATTCTGTCGCCTACTGTGGATTCAGTATTTATTACACTGTGGGATCTCTTTTGTTGTTCCTGGGTTTTGTGTGGGGACATTTAAAGGTAGATTGCCTGCTCAACCTTGCAAAGGCGTTAAGTTTAATTTGCTATGCATTAGAGGAGTTTGCTGGTCTTTTTGAACTGAGCGCTACATTATTTGTGGTTGGGACTCATTTTTTTTTTTTTTTTGACGCCTTTAGTTCTTCCTGGGCATGAAAAAATACTTTTTGTACATTTATTGAATCTATTTCCATGCTGAGCTTTTTATATACTACACAATGACTCTTCGCAGTGGAAAGTTGTAGTTTGGTCTTACTTCTAGCTTAAAGGGACAGCAGGAATTTGCCTTTCATTAAACATTCGTGGATATTAGAACATTTACTTTGTCATTCTGTAAGTAGATTTTTAAATATAGTTTTTTATTTTTGAAATAAAATGTTAACTGACTGGTGTGTATTTTATATAGCGGAATATTATTCACACATGACATGTGACATAAATCATGCATAAAATGTGTGAGAAAATAAAAATATTGTGTTTCTTTTCCCTTTAAATAGAAAAGAATTAAGCTTCCCACTGTTCTTTAATTAGTGGTTTTTAATTTTTAAAGCATTTGGAGATCATGTGAGTTGAGTACTATGTCAAAACTTCTAATAGAAAGTTTTTAATTGGAACTCCTGAAATCTTACTATTTCTTGTTTTTGCCATGTTCCTTTGCTGTCTGCCCTTTCCCATGCCCAAATTTGCCATGCTCTTTTAAGATATTTTACTCCGAAAATTTTACAGTCTCAACTTTTGAAGCAATAACGTTGCTGCTTTTGCCCCCTATACATTATTTTAAGCTAATTTTTGGTTTATTTTGTGTTCAAAGAATTTTTATGTGAAAAGTTTTCTCTTGAATTGGAATCACGGTCTGGGAGGTTATTAACTGATGTGAGTAGTCTGTGACCAAACAGGAACACTGTTCAGGGTTTTCAGGCATGAGTTTCCGGCTCTGAGTCACAGACCAGGGCATTCTTTAAAAGATCAAACGAGTTGGACACTGGGAGAGTTTTAATGATGCCAGTTAACATCAGAAGAGCTGGGCCCAGAGGTTGCGAATTGTGCTCATCTGAATAAATGCCACTGAGCTGGAAATAATGACGTGACTAAAATGATGCTAATTGTGTGCCATTCTGCAATTCCCGTGAATAAAATATATTGGTTTAAACTTATACAAGGGGTCTGTTTTTCCTTGGGGGGTAAATGGGGATGTGGAGTGTAGACAGAGAATCATTAAAGGGGGAGTAGTGTTAGACTAAATGGCATTAACATTTTGAATGGCTTTATGGATTTTGAGATGTGATTGGAAGCATTATTTTGATACTTTCCAAGAAGTTAATAGGTCTGTTTTTAAAAATATTTTATTCAGCATATATCCTTAACTGAACTAGAATTTTTAAAAATCAAAAATGGAATTATCTGTGGTGCTTAAGCTCATTTCTGTGTTATATAAATGTGTTGATAGGAACAGATGTATCTCACCTTCTCCTTGCCTAGGATAAAATATCACTAAGAGACTCATTTCTGGAAACATTAATGTTTCCAAATTAGACTTTACCTTGATTAGATGACTAAAATCACCTGTTCGTAAAAGGCAGCTAACTCGCTTAGGAACTATTTGGAATTAAGACAGAAAAAATTTAATAGGTCTTTGCATGGGTACTGAATTACTCAGAATGCCTCTCGAACATGCATACAAATTTAGCAGTAATAGTTAAAGAAGATAGTATACGAGTATGCATTTTGTGTTAAGGTCGTTTAGCTTTAAGTTTGAGAGACTTTTCATAGTTGACAGAAAATGATTTGTTAGGGTCTGTAGACTGTACTGTTCGCTGGATGTCATTCTACAGCCTTTTTCATGTTTTGAGTATGACGTTACTTATCTTTTATGATTTCGATGACTTCTGACCATAAAGGCTGTGTCTGGTTTTTGAGCTTTGTTAAAGGTTGGACTTAATTCTTCTCACAATAGCATGGTGGACTGTTTGCCCTAGGTTCTAATTCAGTAGGAATGAGTGAGGTGTTCTCAGGAGGACCGTTCTTCTTGCTGCAGTCATGACTTCATTTACGTAAGTCGTCATTTGAGCAGTTTATGTGTGTAAGCAATTGACAGGATCATATGACTTTGATCTGAAGTGGTTGAAATATTGGTCAAACAAAAGAATGCCATTGACCTTGTTTCTTTATGTTATGGTTAACTTCAGTTGAAGTATATTTTCTTTTTCACTTGTTTGGCTCAGCTACTCTATCCAAGTTATGGATTGCATAGAAAAAGAAATGATTTCTAGTGTATGGAGTAGGGTATTAAAAGCTTGTGAACAGCGTGGGCTCCTGAACGGGAATCTCCAGAGATGAAGCTTTGGCTCTCTGCTTTTTAAATGAGTTTTCCAGTGACTTTGACATGCAGTGAAGTTTGAGGCCATTGTTAAGTATAGCCGTTTCTAAAGTGTTCTGTGTGTAAGGTCACCCATGAGGTAGGGGAAGAAAATATTAGAATATTTTTTATTTGTTGTAAAAATAGAGAGAAATTACGCCTTTGTCATATTTAATATGTGTATTGATGGTTCCTTTACTGGTACTTTCATTAGAAGATCATGTGTCACCTGTAGTTGCCAGGTATCCTAAAGGAAGAGGGGTGGTCTGTGTATGGAGATGGTTGTAGCATCATCTGTTTTTTATTAGAGCATGGCTACCCATTGCATTTTATGCATATCAGTTAAATGGGTTTATAGGGTACCTACTTACCCTGTTTCCCCAAAAATAAGACAGTGTCTTATACCCTGTTTCCCAAAAATAAGACAGTGTCTTACCCTGTTTCCCCGAAAATAAGACAGTGTCTTACCTTGTTTCCCCGAAAATAAGACAGTGTCTTATATTAATTTTTGCTCCCAAAGATGCGCTAGGTCTTATTTTGGGGGGGATGCCTTATACGTATTTCAGCAAGAGGCAAAACTGTAAGTAGGTCTTATTTTCGGGGGATGTCTTACTTTTGGGGAAACACGGTAGTTCCACGGCTTTATGGAGTTTCTTCATTACTTCCAATAATGTCTAAGCACAACTTACACACATTATTTGTCTTTTTTTTTTTATTTTTGAACTATATAATAGCTACATTCTGACAACTGTTTCCTTTTGAAGAAAAGAATGGTTCTTTTATAATTTGCATATCGTAAAGGTCACTCTTTTAAACTGTACAATTCAGTGATTTTTAGTATAGTCACAAAGTTGTGCATTGACCACCACTACCAAATTCCATAATGTTTTAAGCCCTTCCTGTGGGGGGCTGAATAATGGCCCCCCAAAGTTATCCTAATTTCTGGAACCCATAAATGTTACCCTATATAATAAAGGGGACTTTGTCTGTATGATTAAGGTTCTTTTGTTTGGTTTTTTTTGAAGGTTTATTGTATTGTTTTTGACAGAGACAGAGAGAGACACAGAGAAGGGAGAGAGCCCAGAGCAGTCTCCATAGTTGCACATTATCAGTTTTCGACATGGTTTTGTTCCATCACACAGGTGGGTGGGGCTGTGCAGGGCGGGGAAACAAGCCAGGGACCTCTTGTATGGAAGGTGTGCCCCTCCAAGCTGGGGGCCGAACTGGGGGCCTCCCTCATGGGAAGCTCACCCCTATGAGAACCGAACTGGGGGCCTCCCGCATGGGAAGCACACCCCAGTTCAGCATATGGGTCTGCACGGACCGGGGCCACGACTTGATTCTTGGAACCTGGGGCTGCAAAGCAAGCGCTTACCCAGCTGAGCCATCCTAGCTTCCCCAAGTTAAGGATCTTGAGATGAGATGATCCTGGGTTATCTGGGTGGTCCCGTAAATGTAAACACAGATGTCCCTTTGGAGGGAGACAGGGAGATTTGATTATAGAAGAGGAAGAAGAAGGTGATTGACAACCAAAGCAGATGGTGAAAAGGTGATGTGATTTAAGGAAGGCATCATGAGCCAAGAACCGTAGGCAGACGCCAGAAACTAGAAAAGGCAAGAAAATAGGTTCTACTCTAGAGTCTACAGAGAGATATTTGATTTTAGCCTCATTAGGACTCATTTGACTCTGTCCTCCAGAACTATAACAGAATAGCTTTGCCTTGTTTTAAGCCACTGAGTTTGTGGTAATTCGTTACAACAACCATAGGAAACAGATAGAACCCCTGAAGAAACCCTATACCCATTAGCTGTCACTCTCAAACCCCCTCTGCCCACAGTCCCTGGCAACCACTCTCTGTCTCTATGGATTTGCCTGTTCTGCACATTTCATGTAAATGGAATTGTACAGTGTGTGTTCTTTTGTGTCTGGCTTCTTTCACCTAACATATTTTCAAGGTTCATCAGAATGTCCTGGTTTTATGGCCAAATAACAATAGTCCACTGTATGACAACAGCCTATTTTGTTTATCCATTCATCAGCTGATAGACATTTGGTTGTTTTTGCTTTTTTCACTATAATGAATAATGCTGCTATGCACCTTTGTGTACAAGTTTTCGTGAGGGCTTTCAGTTCTTTTGATATACTAGGAATGGAATTTCTAGATCATCTGATAAGTCTGTTTTTAACTTTTCAAGGAATTGCCGAACTTTTTCTGAGTGATACCATTTCACAGTCTTGCCAGCAATGGTGTGAGTTTCCATTTTCCCACATTCTCACCAACATTTGTGATTGTCTCTTTATCTTATTATAGACATCCTTCTTGGGTATGACGTGGTATCTCACTGGTTTTCATTTCTGATAACTTATGATGGTGTTGAGTATCTGTGCTTATGGACAGATTATATTATTTACAACATTTTGTATTGAGATGGGGTGTGTCCCTGATACATGTTTGTATAACATGGAGGTTCAAAGTTTATTGAACTTAAAGATAGACATTTGTAAGAAATTAAGCACCATTGTTCCAAATGTTCTTAGTTTGTCTGATTTTCTTTCTATAGTTGAGGTATATAACATATAAGTAAGTACACACATATGCTGGTGTTTTATAAATTTGTTACCAGTAGAGCTGCACAAAACAAGCATGTTTGTAGGTCACTGTTCTGGAAGATGATTCTGTAGAACTTAGGCTAAGGTGTCTTTCAAAGGTGTTATCACAAGCGATCATTATGAAGAGGTCTGCTTGAGATGAGTTTTTTTTTCAGATTTTGTTTTGTTAGATGACATAGTAATGCTCTGAAGGAACAAGTATTCAACTCTAAAGAAACCAGGATAGGTCATTCACTTAGAGGAATTGTCTTCAAATTAGTAACTTAGCAATGTCATTATGCAACAACCACAACAACAAGGAAAACAAACTAGTCTGTTTATTCCATTCTTATAGCGAAGGCACAACACTTAAGTGTATGACAGATTCTTTTGTTTAATTATCACAACATCTCTGTGATTTTGGTGGTATTGCCCTTATTTTATATATGGATAAGCTGAGACCCATAGACTATTAAGTAAATTCCCCCAGGGTACTGTGTAAGAAGAGGTAGAATTGTGATTTAAATACAAGGCAAATCCCTTGCCCTTTATTCTGTATCATATCATGTCATGTAATTCTTCACTGCTCTTCCCATCCCTCACCCCCTTGCCCACTCCTGCCTTAAAGGTGGGAAATATACAGCCTACTGCTACTTGATAAATAAAGGGGATGAAAAAGAAAGTCTTAGCAATTTAGAGAACAGGAAACACAGTATCTAGCCATGGAAAACTTAAGAACCACTTAGGACTGGTTAGGGGTTAGGGCCAGTAGTTGATTCTAAGGAACAAGTCACAAATGGGGCAAGACAACCTGCTTCCTGAACTAAGCCGATGGAGAAAAGGGTAAACTGACAGTTTTTATTTATATTTATGCCTCTGTGCACAGGGCAGCTTTAGATGCTAGAGATACAGTAATATAAAAGGACAGACATAGTCCTTGCCCTCAGAAATCGTTCATTCTAAATTGAGGACCTGAAGCAAATCATTCATGGTGTACTCACCCATTTGCAGTTAAGAATGTAATTGCATGAGCATGGGTTGCTTTAGTAGTTTAGTGAATTGAAGCTACTCGAACAATGCCACCAAAAACTGAAAAGCTTAGTGGGACATTTCATAGTTGTTGAGCTAATAATGAAGTTTATCAAGTAATTTCTGTTGCTCCTTTTCGAAATGTGCTTACCCCTTAGGTTTATGTGCCCCGCCCCACCCCTCCCCATCCCCACCCCCCCGGGTTGCATAGGTAGAACGTTTGAGCATCATAACTTACTGTAAGTATTTGTTTCCACCTTAGTGTTTCTGTGAGCTATATTGGGGCCAATATGGTCTTTCTATTCACTTCTAGTCCTAGTTCTTAACAGAGTGGTGGGTTTATTAAGGAATTTAAATTCCAGCTTGTTTAGGAGATACCTTGTATTGTCTGGGGAAGTTCTGATTTCACATTTTTTGTTTCATTGTTTTAATGAATTTTCACTTCTTAGAATATGCATATTGAATTGTTACAGTATTTTTTTTCATTACATAGGACATTTGTTGTTAAAAAAAACAACAGAAAATATGGGTAGGCAACATTTGAAACAAAAAAATTGCCCATAATGTCACTATTCATAAATAACTAAACATTTGCCATATATAATTTCAGCTTTTCCTCTACATACATGTATATCTATAGATGTTTTGATAAATAACTAAACATTTGCCATATATAATTTCAGCTTTTCCTCTACATACATGTATATCTATAGATGTTTTGAACAGTGAGATTATATGGAACATATTATTTAATGTACCCTGATTTTTCCTCTTAATATATTATGTATAGTAGATTTTCTGTTAACCGGAACTTAAGCACTTGGCAAAATAAATGCCAGTTGCTTGAGTTCTGGTTAATGGAGTATCTATTTACATTTATTCAGCATCAGCCAATCCCCATGGGTGCCAGTTAACTGAGAGTCTACTATACATCTTTTGCTGGCAATATGTATACACATATTTTAATGGCTGCATATTATTTTATTATACATTATATGTATAATCCTCATGAGTGCCCATTAACTGAGAGTCTACTGTATTATCTTCTGTGGCAGAGATAGACTCTTGAAAATTAACTATCTTTTCTCCCCTGCAGTAGTGGTGTGCTTGCTTGATAGGTTCTTTTGCCATTGCTATAATAATGATGTTTTTCTGGGATTTCTGGTATTGTTATTCAATTGCAATGTAAACTTCTGAGAATAATTTACGAAGACATTAATAGCTCACTTAGAGTTGTGGATATTTTTTTATTTTTTTTTTAAGATTTATTTTTATTGTTTTTGACAGAGAGAGAGACAGACAGAAGGGGGGGGCCCAGAGCAGTCACCATAGTTGACAGCATTAGTTTTCCATATAGTTTCACTCCACAGGTGGGCACGGGGCTGCACAGGGCAGAAACTGGGCCAGGAGCCTCCCACATAGGCCCCGGCAGGAACTGAACTGGGGACACACCCCAGTTCAGCATGTGGGTCCACCTGGGCCGGAGCTGGGATTTGATCCTTGGTCTCCGGGGCTACAAAGCGAGTGCTTAACCCACTGAGCCATCCCAGCTTCCCAGAGTTGTGGATTTTTTTTATACATACAGTAATTTGAATTTTTGAAATCCTTAGTGTTTGCTTGGGAGTGGTTTGGATTTGCTGTCTCTCTGGAGACATGAGTCTAGGAAGTTACCATCTACAATTTGCTGTGAACAATTCCTTAAAGTCACAGTCTACAAACTAGAGTACATGGGGAACTTTGAAGACTTTCTAAGAAATAGGTAAACATCCTTAGTTTTAACTGACTATGTTTCCAGATCTTCAACTTCACTGTCTACTCTTCACTAACATTTATCTGTCTGAGATCATGCTGTTTCTCCTTTGCCAACCTCTCCTTTCATAATTGCCCCCTTTCTATTCTGTAAAAGGAAGGCCGATCGCTACTTATTGTAACTATTTCTTAGGTCATTGCTTTGAGGTCTGAAACCTCCAGGGCATCAAACAAGAGGACAGACAATTCAAAAATACTGATTTTGGGGAAGCATTTTATTAATTGAGTCACCATCTCTCTTCCACACAAGTCATGCCTCTACTGATTTATGTCATTATTTTTTGTTTAGGGATTATTTAACAATGTTTGCAATATCTTTGTTGTTTTAATCAACAGCTGCTTTCATGATACAACAAGCAAGGTTGAATAGTTGTGACAGAGACTGTGTAGCCCCCAAAGTCTAAATTGCTAAGTCTGGCGTTGGGCAGAAAAGGTACCGTATTTTCCGGCATATAAGACGACCGGGCATATAAGACGACCCCTTAATTTTACAGTTAAAACATAAGTTTAGGCCTATATTCGCTGTGTAAGACTACAGCCTCGGAAGTGGGGGGTAGTCTTATACAGCGAATATAGGCCTAAACCTGTGTTTTAACTGTAAAATTAGGGGGTCGTCTTATACGCCCGGTCGTCTTATACGCCGGAAAATACCCAGCCCTGTTCTAGTTGGTGGTGGGCCAGTTAGCACCATTCATTCATTCACCAGATTTATTTTTCAGGAGAGTGCTTTTACAGGGCAAGCATCATGCTAGATGCTGCATTTGTATGGATGGAAAAATGCTGTATACGCTTGTTCAAACCTTGTTTTGGGGAACCATTTTTGTCCTAATTCACTTGCTTTCGGCACTGAAGAGCAAAGTAATTCCTTAAGAAGTCCCACTGACAGTGTATTTTTCTTGAACTGTGGATTATAGGTTTTGCCTTTAGTTTTCATTTCCTTAATCAGGAGCTTGTTTGTTTCTTTGGGAGGGGTCTCGGGTATATTTCCTTATTGTTAGTAGGGAGTTGTAGCTAGATCTGTGTAAGCCATTCAGGCCTGAGACCAATCTTCACTACTGTTACCCACTATGAAGTCAACAGTTTTGTTATCGTCACATCTGTGGATACATAGAGGGGGTGGGGGCGGGTAGAGGAATCATTTTCAGTGAACCTCTAATCAGGTTAAATTTCAGTAACTGTCAACACTGGTTACTTAGAAATGTATTCATGGAGCTCCATTCCATATTTTAAAGTGGACTGAACTCAATAGATATTCATAAGAGCTTCATCTCTGCAATTTAAAAACTGCCCTCTAAAGTGTTTTTAGACCCTCTAAAGTGACTCCTTAATTCATCATTTATGTTTGGTACACAGCATGTTAACTTTTCAATATGAAATGGCACTAAGCTGTATTTTCAGTGTCTTATCTGCAGAGCAATCATAAGAATCCTGTTAACCCTTTTTGAAATTTAGGTGGATATTTTATTCTTGTTGCTGGTGGATACTCAGTTTTCTTTGCTTTTGATTTTGTATCTGCAGAACAACTTTCTGGCAATTTGGGTTGTTGAGGGGCCAGCGGTTATGGTATTTTAATTGAATTTCTGTTCTTATTGCCTTGGAGTCTAACCTCTATTTATCTGAATAGGGGAAGAAGATTTGGGGGGAATAAAGCACTACCGGTAATCATTTTCCTGTGAAAAGGATATTTTTGACACATTCTTACTGTGGGTTTGCTAGTTCCTGCCGGAAGAATATTCCACATGAAACAGGTAATTAATCCAGGCAGAATGTAGGGAAACTGAAAAGTGAACTCTCTGCAGGAGTCCTTTGTATCATTCTTGCTGTTCCTGCAGGGAAATCAATGGAGTTTGCAGTGGAAGATATTGTTCCCTGTAGAGAGGTATCTCAGAAGCCGCAACTTCTCACATGGGAGAATAAAAGGAGAAACCGAAAATCCCTGGCCTCTGAGTAGTGAGTCCCGCGGGTGGCTTGATAGTCCAGATCAATCTGTTTTTATTTGTGCTACTTACACAGTCCTAAGCCTCTTCTATTCAGATATTAGAATGACAAGTCTGCACTACAAACAGCCAAACAGTTTTTCAGAAACACAGAATCATTGGAAAGGTTGTGATGTACCTTTTTTGCATATGGCCTAGTGATGTTAGGGATTGTGAATGAGAGAGTAGCTTCACCAAATCAGGTACAAATGTTTTGATTTACTGTGACACAGTTTGGGATTTAGATATGTGCCATGAGTAGGGCAGAAGTTGAGCGATTTTAATAGGAAGTCATCAGAATTGCTATCCTTTAGATCAGAGGTCCCCAACCCCCCTGGCCTGTTAGGAACCAGTCCTCACAGCAGGAGGAGCTTCATCTATATTTACAGTTGCTCCCCATTGCTTGTATTACCGTCTGAGCTCCACCTTCTGTCAAATCAGCGGTGGCATTAGATTAGTTGTATAATTATTTCATTATATATCACAATGTAATAGTAGAAATAAGGTGCATAATAAATGTAATGCACTTGAATCATCCTGAAGCTACCCCCCCACCCCCCCAATCCCTTAAACACCCCCAACCCCCACCCCTCCATCAGTGGAAAAATTGTCTTCCATGGAATTGGTCTCTGGTGCCAAAATGTTTGGGGACCGCTGCTATAGATTATAAGGGACTTCAAAAGGCAAACACGATATTTATTCCTGTTATTTCTACCACACCGTCTTTATAGTCATCTCATCCTGGACATTAAAAGACTGTGAAATTGCTTAAATAAACCTGTGCTTGTTGTTTTTATACTTACCACCTTTAACCTCATATTATTAGAACAAGAAAAAATGTTATTTTCTCCATTGTTCCTGCTCCATTGATTGTGTCTCCTTAAACTTCCTCTTATCCCCTATTGTGTTTTAGTAACAGACTTGGCCTGTTTTGTGAATTGTGTGCTGCATTAGCTTAAGGGTGCTTCACTGCACCGTGATGACTTCAATCCTTTCATTGTGAAGGCAGTTCCTTTTACCTTCATAATGAAAAGGGCTAATCAGGTGGTTGTCCTAGTCTAAAGGTTGTTACAAAGCTTTTCGTATGTTGGAGTAAAGCTAAAGGTGTGGGCTGTTCTCAGGAATTTCTAGAAATAGCTTTGGAAGTAAAATTAGAAGGTAGCTATCTGTTCCTCTGCAAAGGAACAAAGTCTTTCATCTTTCTTACAGCACAAGAATTAGAAGCAAAGGCTCTGATTCTTTTGGGGTTTCATTTGTTTTTCCATGGGTTATAAGAGCAATAACTGTCCTTTGCAGTGTCTAAAGCACATTTGCATACAATTGTCTCAGTGTGGCCTTTACTGTTAGCGTGGTACTTTGCATAGAGCAGGTGTTACTAGTATTATTTCTGCTTTGCAGCAGGGGGAACAGATTGGAGGAGATGAATGATTTTGCCACAGTCACGCAGCGACCAAATGGGAGAGCTGGGGTTTTTCTGACTCTAATCATGTGCTCTTTGCAGTACACCACACTGCATAGTGTCTGCTTAATCTGTGCTGTTTAGTTTTGCTAAAATTCTTGTGGAATAATCACATGGGAAAAGTATCGTTCTCCCTGAGAAATAAAAATAGCAGCAAAATATGCATAATGTAAGCACTCAGATTGGGATGAGTTCCCAAAACGAAGACAAATGACGCAAGATGTTCTGAGTCATTTCTACATAAATATTCATATGTTATGTGTGAACAATACCTCTGATTTTTGTTTATTTTTGCTTGTTTTGCCCTTGCTGTTGAATGGTGGACATAGTATTGTAGGCTAGTAGTTTTCTCAGCACTTTTAAGATCTTATTACACAATCTTTTGGTCTCATTAATTTTGACAAGTTTGTTGTTACTCTATCTTAGGAGTGTCCAACCTTTTGGCTTCCCTGGGCCATATTGGAAGAATTGTCTTGGGCCCCACATAAAGTACACTAACACTAACAGTAGCTGATGAGCTAAAAAAGAAAACACAAAAAAAACCTCATGCTGTTTTAAGAAAGTTGATGAATTTATATTGGGCAGCATTCAAAGCTGTCCTGGGCTGCATGTGGCTTGTGAGTCACAGGTTGGACAAACTTGTTTCTTTCTTTCATTGCTTCTGCATTTATTAGTTGGAATTCTTCAGTAAGGAAAAGCTGCACATTCTCTCATTCATTTATTCATACATTTAATTATTGATGCTAGTGTAGACTCAAGGATATTTATTTGGCCTTCAGGAACTCTTTCAGGTAGGCTCCCATGCCTTTTCAACAAGTTCACCTCTGTTTTTGAACACTTTCTTATTTTCTGGCACCGTTAATGTGGTCCAGATTTGTTATAATTTCCCTATTTCAGCCCTGGAATCAACCACCTCTCCGAGGGCCATTCTAAAATATAACTTTGTTAGGAATTCTTGGTGAACATTAATAAAGACCACCTCATTCCATGCTACCTGACATTGAACTTCTTTTTTGTATTTTGTAACTCTAATCTTTCTGGTTTATGTGTAGGGTAACTTCCTATCCGTTGGATTAATAGTTTCAGCGACAATATTTTTCACTTCTAGAGATTCGATTTGTTTTTTTTTTTTCCAGATTTACCACCTCTTTTCCATTGTGCCATCTTCTTTTGCTGGGAATGAAATGCCTTCTGTTTTCATCTTTAATTCTTTTAAGTGCTTTTGTATTAGTTTCTACTTGTCCTGTTATCTGAAGGCCTTGCAGGTCTAATCCTGTTGTTTGTTGATTTTGTTGACTCTCACTCATGTTAGACTCAGGTATTATGTTTTGAAACTTTTTTGTCATGAACTTATTTTTAGAAGGGCTTATATTATTGTGTGTGTGTGTGTGAATCATTTGGGTTAAGTGCTATGGGAGTTTCCTTCAAAAGTAGTCCAGGGGACCCCAGTTCACTGCCATTTTTTATATTAATTTCTTAGTTTAGTGGTGTCTAGTTACACCAAGGAAAGGTACACCCCTTCAAGGGTGCTGATTTTATGTGGGGGTCTCAATTCCAACTCCCCACCTTCTGTAGGCTGAAGGCTATATCTCCTCCTTCCATGTGGGCATTTACTAAGGTGACCAGATTTTAACATTGGTAAAGCGGGACACCATTGACCGGGAGGGAGGGGGTTCTTGATTAAAAATTTGGTCTATCTCCCGCCGTTCCCTAGCTTGTGCATTCTTTCCAAAAATCGGGACTTTTTGAAAATGCCATGGGACACAGGATGAATTGTTAAAAATCAGGACTGTCCCGCCAAAAGCGGGACATCTGGTCACCTTAATTTAAACGCAAGCTATGAAATGGATAACTTCCTTACAATACCTCACTTCATGCATCTCCTTCTTTGGTTCTTTATCAATCATTTCAGTCATGGCACTTCATATTTATGGAACCAGAAGTCCAGCTCTTCTTTTAAAACAGACAAGTCATTGGGTAAGAAGCCCAACAAGGCAGAACAAGCTAGTCAAGGCCAGGACCGTGAGCCTGACTAATCTAATCTAATGTTACAGATTGCATGGGTCAAGAGGCTCATGGACCCAATCCACAGGGTCCAGGGAGATGGACATATCAAGATGCTCTGAATCACAGAAGCCCTCAGGGCCCAAAGATCTAGTCAAATAGCTCAGGGTTGGGAAAGTCAGAGAAAGCAGCCTTCTCTTCTAGAGGCTTCCCTGTTCCCGAGGATGTCTGGGCAAACCGAGGTTTGCAGATAGCCCTCTGGTGTAGCTTGTGTAGTTACACTTTAAGGCCACACTTCATGGCTGAGAGCCTAGACTCTTTTCTCACAGTCTGTATGTAGAGTACCATTTCAAACATTAGTTTTCAAACCTACTAGGAAGTAGACTTAAACATTTTTTTTGTACACTCTTAAAAATACTTGGAGGATGTAGCATTACTCCCTGGCCACTGCTCATAAAAAGGGCAGGGTCCTATCTGTGCTTCTGTCACTGGTGACCAGAGATCATTTTTGTTCTGCAAAGTACGTCAGAACGTCTGGGAGGCCATACTTCCTCCTGGTATTTGATTTATAGAAACATTCAAATGGCAAAGCTGTTGTTGACCAACCTCATACCTGAGTTATAGTCTTTTTTCATCTTTTACCTGCAGGATGTCTCTCTGGATGTCTTTTCATCAACTCAAGCACGTCTTCAACAGAGCTCTTTAGCCCCATCTTTTGCAAATAGTGCTTCTTTTTTCAGTTTCCCCACCTTTTTAATGTTGTTCTTTTATTCATCCAGGAGTTTAGGTGCCAACTACTCCACTTTCCAATTTGTTCTTCAAGTTCTTTTAAATCTTTTCATCTCTACTGTCCTCAGGTTCCAGTACCATTCATAGTTAAGTACTAAGAATCTGTTATATGCTTATTTCTGTGCCAGGTAGTGAGGAATGAGAACTCTAAGACACGGTCACTGTGTTTAAAAATACTTATTGTCTCATTGAGGAGACAACTTACATTCACATTATATACTACTAGCAGTATATAATTAAATGCTAAATTGTGTGATGCAGAGTTTTAAGTGTTAGAAATTGGAAGAAAGAAAGGGATAAAATGAGGGCTTAAATTGTAAGAGAGAGCTTAATTGTGGAAGTGGGATTTGAATTGGGTCTTGAAACAACATAGGTTGGAATTGGGTAGGCTTTTAAAGTAAGGGGTAAGCATGGACAGTGAGTAAGTAGATTGAGCCTGAGTTTTTTGGAAAACATTTGGGGTTCTTTATGTTAATAGGACTTGGAAAGAGAGGGGTGGATGACTGCTTTGACTTTGGCTATAAGACTATCAGACGAATCTTACACAAGTAGCATTTTAATTTTATTTATCCCCCAATTCAGAAATCTCTAGAGGCTGCCTTTTCTTTTTGAGCCTGGCTCACACCACTTTGGTATTCCTGATACTCTGATCCATGAGCCTCCCCTAACTAGCACAAAGTGTTTTGTGCCTGTAACAGGCTTCACTTTGTGTTTTGACTACGTTTTTCATTTCCCTGTGGATTGTCTGCCTGATTTCTGTCCATTCAAGTTTTATCTGAAGACTTACTAGTGCCTCTTGATAACCTCACTGACAACTCCCATCTACTGACATATCTTTCTTCCTAGACTCTTCTTGAAACTGTTGCCTGTTGAACACACAGAGGGTGCCAACAACATGCATGCACATTTTAAGGAAGGAAAAAAAACAGTATTAAAATTGTAATAGTCAATATATACCAATAACAAAAGATGAATACAAGTCACGTTTGACTTCTGCAATTACAGGAGGTGCTCAAAGTGTGACTATCAGCGTCCAGACACTTCTGATGATGGCAAACTACTGCTTGAGCAGTGTTGACCAAAGTTTCCACTTGTATCACTGCGCATGCCATTTCAGTTGGCCATGCATCTCCAACTTATGAATGCATGCCATTGTTTGATGTGTGGGAGGTTCTGATGCATACTCACAACTCCGTTGTGATTGTACTTTTACAGTGTGCTAGATTTTCGAATACCACCTCAAAATGGTCTTGTGCCCCCCGCAACAACTATGCTACTGCCATTTTCTTTGGCTGGCCTGCTTGTCGCATGGTAATACTAGCATTCATTTGATTAATGCCATCTTTTTAGTGAACATCATACTACACATTGCTATTGTAATTCAATTTAACTTTGAAAAGTAATACACAGATAGCATCTCTTAAAACATGTATACATGTTTTTGGCACCCCGATAGTTCAAAACCTAATCATTTACCTTTGTTTTCCGATAATTTAGAATTACATACATTTTTCTTCTCAACAAGGTGTTAAATTCTTTGAAAGGTTAGATTATGTTTTATATGTTGTTGTTCCTCTTAATACTGTATACTATGGGTATGTACTCAGTGTTGAATTGAAAGCTTTTAAGGAAAAATGTTTTTTAAATTTCAGACAGTGATAATTAATAATATGAAAGTAATGTCTTTGTGTAAATGTGCCTGTTGTCATGCCTAGCACATAGGACTGTTCTTAAATGTTAATAGAATCCAAAGTGTTAGTGGATTCCAAGTCGAAAAACTTTTTTTCTTCTGTTTTACAAAAAGTAGAAAATAAGAGCAAAAGCAGTGAATCCAAGGTTTTTGAGATAATCTTTCTTCTGTCTTCTTTCAACCTCTCCTTAATCTGTGGCCTTAAGTATATATATATTATTCATTTATCTTTGACATCTTTTCACTGACTACATCATGTTGCTTTTCTAAATAATTTATGAGTGTAGATGGAGATAAATTGTATATGTTAATTAAAGCTTAAGAGAAAAGATTGGCGTATTTTAGAAAGATTAATCCTGGTTAAACTCTTGTCTAATTGATCTGTGTTGGCACTATTCCTGCCCAAGGTTTAAAATTTTAATAAAAGATCTGTAAGTGAAGAAATCATCTGTTGTAGTTAAAGTTGGAATGAAAATATTTGAGTAGCCATAAAACCAGATATTGAAGTGAACAAAGGATACTTGGTTTAAAGAAATTGTGCCAAGTTAAGAATAACATTTTTATTGGGCTTTAGATTTTATTTTATCACTTAACAGCCTCTTAAAGAATCTGAAGTAACTTTTAAGACAAAGTCTTAAATTATTATTTTAAATGATATAATTATTCTCCTACCTCCTTTAAAAGCTTATAAGATGATTTGATAGTGTTTGATAGTGTTCATAATAGTAACTTCCCACTTTTCTTAGTTTCAACAGGGCTGAAAAACTATAACAGTGAATTATCTGGCTTTAAAAATGTCCTAGCTTTATCTTACCCTTTGTTTCAGAGACTGATTCTTTAGCAATGTATGTAGCTACTCTGGAGTTTGTTTGTGTGCACATATGTGTGTGAGAGAGAGAGAGACAGAGTTGTATTTCCTTGGATAACCAAAATAAAGTAGTAACAAAGCAGTTGTGGGCAGCAGGTTGGATCTTCAACAGCAGTTTATATTGGTTTAAATAATTTAGTTTGAGAGGTGATAGATACCTTATCAAACTGTAACTTCTAAGAATGTTCTTGTTCTTAAGAGTTCTGATAATAAAAGAAAGTGCAGTTTACTAAAGGCTTCAAGAGGAGTTGGAATTTTCTAAGGCATTGCCTTTTTGTTTGCTCCACAGGTTGTTTGTATTCGCTCCACTTGGAATGCTCTCTCCCCAAAACTGAGCTGTGACATGAGACCTCTCATTTTGAAGACCCTCAGTGAACTGTTTGCTCTGGTTCCTTCCTTAACAGTCAATACAGCTGAATATGAGGTATGTGTTTGTAGTTCAGTAAGTTGTCTGCTTGTACCGTACATTGGAAAGACCTGTGCTTTGTAATAACTTCTGGAAAAAATATTTGTCATCCTTTGCTGGAAATCCTGTAAGCACTTTTTGTTCTGAGAACATGTTGCTATTTTTATGGACTTTTAGGAGTCGGAAGGATATCCACCCTTATCAATTCTGTGTCTTTAAGATGTCTTTACATAGAGGACACCATATTTTTATGATGAGAATATAGTCAAGACTTGTAAAAGTCAGTGTGTTAAAAATAGTGTTTCCAAAATTTAGAATTCATGAGGCCAGCACTTTAAATTCACTAGGCTGGTATTTTAAATTCTAAGTAATGTGCAAATACTTTAATAAAAGCAGGCAGACTCTTCTCCCAGTAGTATAGACATATTGTCATTTGTGTTTGGTCCTAGCTTTCCTGTAGGGATTTGATTGCTGCATGTTAGTTCACATTTTGCATATATACCTGTCATCTTCATCTGTACTCTTCAGTGAGGATGGTTGTAAATCAAGCTATCTTAGGAGAGGGAAATACTTTTTTTAACTACTCATTGCTTATTATTGTAATGCAACACTTTTCAATCTAAAGATGCTTTGCTACACAAGTCATATATTCCTGCTTAATGTTTCTTCATTCTGTCTTCTTTGAGTGAAATTGACAGGGTGGCAAATTCATTGTGTCTCTACTTTGGTGGCCACAGTCCCTTTCATGCTCCCCTTTCTCCCTTCAAAGAGCAGCAGTTGACTTTCACTTGAACTCTTGGTGGACTTTGAGTTTGATTCAGTACTTCACAGACTTTGATAAATTACCCCTTCATCACATTCCAGTAACTGTCCCTATTATGTTTTTAGATCACGTAAAACAGAATTAAAGGATAATACTTCTAATCATCTTGAAAATCCACAGTGAATAAAATCAAATTTGTTCTTTTTGAGGATGCAATACATAGCATAGTGCCTAGTATACCATATTTTTCTGTGTCTGAGACAATACTTTCATCAAAAATTGTTAGACCTAAAATTGGGGGTCATCTTATACACGGGCGTAACCTGTGTATTGATTTCTTAGTGTTGGGTTAGAAAAATAGGGGCCATTGAATGCATAGAAAAATACAATATGTACATTCAGTAAAAAGTTACTGAGTGTATAATTGAATCAATACGGGATATCATGAGTTTATTCTCACATTTGGAATTTTGTGATAGGGTATTTAAAAAGAATCAGCTTGAGACCCCTAGAGTATATAGTTCACGAACAAGTGTTTTTTTATGGCTACTTTTCACTGGTACATACCTTTATGTTCTCAGAAAGTCAGCTGGACTACTGAATAGGAGCTAAGACTAAGAACCAATGTAAGGGCATTTTGTGCATGTTTATTTTCTGTCTTTGTGTTGCTTGTACTTTGAGTTATTCAGATTTTATTACAGATTAATTTATTAAATGGTTTGGGTGTGGGCTTCTTATGTTTGCTTACCAATGGCAATAAATTATCTTTTGGATTTAGGTGTCTTTTCTTCTTCAGAGTTTACATTTTTTCCACTGGCATCTTTTTTGGGTTTATCTTCATGCTTATATTAATATTAAGGTTACTCTGTTGTTTAGATAGACTGCTTTGGGGCCCTTCCATTTGTCGATTTCTTCCATTCAGTGACATAGTCCATTTAGAAGCAGAAGGAAAGAAATGTAGAGGGAGACCTCTCTCTGCCTGTCCCTCTCTTTCTCCCCTTCTTACTCCACGTCTCCTCCTTCTCATCCATCCTTCCCTTGCTTTCTCTGTGTGTTTAAATAATTTTCTGTTAACTGCATAGAGATTGTTTGGACAGAAGCCAGACTTGAATGTAATTTTCTCAAGGCTTTTTGTAGGTCATTGCTACCTCTAGTCAGCTCAGTGCTTCTTGTTTGCTTAAAATGTAGTCCAAACTCTTTATGCCTAATCAATAAGGCCTTTAAAATCTGGCCTAGTTTTCTGCCTCCTTCACTCCAGGAAAACTGAACCACTTCTAGTTTATCTGCTTTCAAAGTTTTCTGTTTCTTTTCCTTTGTTCATGTTGCTCTCTCGATCTAAAATAGTACTTTTTTTTCTTCCATCTCTAATTTTAAAATTTATTTTAGGGTATAAAGAATTGGTTTAGCTTATCCCATTCGTTGAGAATTTTTATGTAATTAGGAGTCTACTCCTCTCAAAGTTCTTTTTTTTTTATCTGTACTTTTCTAAGAACATTTATTTTTATTTTATACAACAGGAGTATGTATACATCTGTTACATTTCTTACTAAATTATAAGCTTGTTGAAAATAGACTGTGTTTCAATTAGTGTGTTTTCTGAATTGCTTTGCAGAGTGCCTGGCACATTTATTCATTAACTCAAAGTATATTTATTAAAGTTAGACCTTAGAGATACTAATAAATAATAATAGTTACTATTTTAAAGCACCTATTATATTCTAGCACTCTTCTAGTGACTTTATGCCAATTAGTTCTAATAATCTGTTAGGAAGTATTATTTTTTATTTTATAACTAAAAACTTTGAGGTTTTGAAAAGCTCATGCATTCATTAACCAAATATTTATTGAGTATCTGTTACATGCCAGATAGGTAACTTGACCAACACTGTAGTTTCTAAGTGAAAAGTGATGTTTAAACCCAAGATTTTTCTAGTTGTGTATCCTATACATTTCTTTTGCACCATATTGTCATTTCCTGCCTTCCAAAGGCTCAAAGTTTGATAAAGAAAGTAGACATAAGCAATAATAATTATAATAACATTTGATAAGTACAGTTAATCAAAGAAGTATGAGAGTGTGATGGTGAACGTGACCAGCATTAGGAGGAATTTAAGGAAGCCTTCTTTAGTTGATGCTATTAGAGTAGGATCTTGGAGAATTAATAAGATGTTGCTTTGCATTGGAGTTTGAAGAGTGGAATACGCTAAAGCAAGGAGGTATGGAAGAACCATATATGATTTAGAAGACCAAGAAGTTAGATGTGGCTGAAATGAAGAAGACATTGAGCATTGGAAGATAAATGGCTTTTTATTCTCAATTTATTAAATATATGTCATGTGAGGAACTTTTCTTTATGTTTTAGGCTTTATGGTCTAGGGATAGGCATTTAAATAAGAAAGACAATCACTATCCTAAGAAGTATACAACCTAGTCAGGAGTTAACCACACACACACACACACACACACACAATCATACCAGATGCTACAGCATGCCATGTGCCTTATGTCACTTGGAGTAGGGGACCAGGAACAGTGACATGAAAGAGAAGAGTGACATTTAAGAAGTGGTTAGGTTTCCAAATTCAATTACCTTAAAATCTCATTATGTTTAAAATCCAGCCAGGTGTTTAAATGATGAGTCTGTTTCTACTTTCATTTCATGAATGATGGGTAAATAGAGAATAAGTCAATTACTAGTGACATAGTTTTTAAAGTGGTTTAATTTCCACTGTTGCTACTTTAGATTGTTTATACTCCATTTTATCTTTGTCTTAAAAATTTATTGTGATGTTTGTTGATGTTTCAGAATTTTAAAGTTCAAGTCCTCAGCTTCCTGTGGACCCACACTCAAAACAAGGTACTGTCACAAAGGTTGCCAGGGGAACAGCCACACTGAGCGAGACTCTTACAATAATATTTACAACTAACTCCCTTGAAATGATGGTTTTTTGATTTGAAAAGAATTGTGACTGTTAATACATTTAGGTATCAATGTCATTCTCAATTTTTGCTTGTTAATACACAGGCAGGCTGATAAATTTTGCCTCGACTATAATATTCTTTGTTACGGTGCCATATCTGGACATAACCAGTTCTTTGTAGTCACATGGTATGTCCCCTCCATCATTCTTGACTTTGCACACACAGATGCTTACATTTTTTCACCCAGTGCACATCGAAATGGGAGAGTGTTTAGACCTTCAGTTCGAACAGTGTGCTGTTAATGAATTC
>PVKE010002838.1:57227-78162 GCA_004027555.1 Craseonycteris thonglongyai
TGATGAGGTTACATTGGTTGGTAACAATTAGACAGTTTACAGATGTACAAGTCCACCTCACATCATTCATGCATCGTATTATGTGCCCATCACTCAGTATCAGTTCCCCTTCCATCACCTTATATCTAGTGCCCACTCCCACCTCCCCCCACAACTGTCCCCCCGCTCCTCCCCCCTATCCTGGTAACCACCAAACCATGTTAATGAATTCTTAACAGCAGAGATTTGTTTTGAAATTTTTGAAAAAGGAGGCGAGGACTTCTTAAAGAAGATTATCACAGGTAATGAAACTTGGGTCTATCATGATGATACTGAGGACAAAAGGCAGTCCAAGGAATTCTGCCATAAGGGATCACCTTCTCAGCCGAGGCTTGAGTTTACCGTAGGTTTTTTTCTGGTTGAAGGGATTTATCAGCCTGTCCTCCTACACTCACTTCCACCGTAAAGTACACTTTTATTACTTTGGGAAGCTGACATCTCTGAAGAGGGACTGTTGCTATTGTCTCATTTTAATGGTCTTTCACATTTCCTGCTTTGTCCCCTTCCCACCAACAAGCATATCAAACAAGCACAAGTCCAGTCTGTTTTTTAGGTGTAGTTTCCAATCAAGGAGTAGAGAGAAGAAGATGTCTGTGGTGTTATATCTGACTCATGAATGAAAGAGCTGAGATTCCAAAGGCTCATTTCCCCCTCAGGAGCTGGAGCATCAGAACCTAATTCCAGGCCTAGCAGACTAAACCATTTTACACTTTCCACTAGTGACCAAGCCATGCTGCCTGGACGGTTATGAGTTACCTTCTGTTTAATGTCCAAATGAGGATAAAAAGTTTGTGTGTCTGATCCCTCTCCCCAATGCTGTTTTCTCTCTATTTTTAATTGGGACAATGAAACATTAAGCAAGGCTTGGATACCATTGCCAAAGCACTGCCAACAGAACATTGAGGTGGGTGAGGGAAGGTTTTCTTACTCCAGAGCTGGTGTTTAATATATGTTGTTTCTTTTGTTTGTTTTGCTTTTACCCTGCCTAGGACCCAGTCGTAGCAAATGCTGCCTATAAATCTCTCTCACACTTTAGTGCCAGTGAGCACACCATTCTTCATCTACCTGAACAGGTAGGCCTTTTTGCTTTCACACTAATATCTCTTTACTGCTGAGTTTTATGACTTTATGTGTATCCCCTCCTCTTAGGAGATTTGTACCTGATGAATATAGATGTAACTGTAGAGATGTGGGCCATAAAAGATAAGAATTTATATTATCTGTTTAACCTGTAAAAGACTATAGTGGTCTTAGACATCACAGATAATGAATTTGAATCTCTTTGAAGCAGGTGAAGACACCTATGGTGCAAATAAAGTATCCCAAAGGTGACTTGGCTTGTGACTGCATGCCTGTGCCCATGGTGTATTCAGATCTGTGACACTGTACAAATTACTTTGCTAAGTTCGTGCGCCATCTTGGATTTTAACTCCAAGCGTGGTCAGCACAGACTAAGGTTTATTATACTGCTTGTGTAGAATTTTGTTTGTGATCCAGAATTGAGATGTCATATGAAAAAAAAAAAATGCTGTTTATTAGTTCAGTGTGAAATGATGTGCAGGTTAGCCTCAGAGAACTTGATGAGGAAAGTATTACTGTCTTTTAAGGGTTAACACAGTACATTATCTTAGTGTTTCCATTGAACTATACTGTACACCTTTTCCAGTATCTACCTACTGTAACCAGCTTTAAGTTATTAGGTTATATTCTGGAGTTGTGTCTGGTTTCACATTTAGTGTTAGTAAATTGAAATGCACTCAGATGCATGCAAACGTTCATTGAATGCCTTTAGAGTGTAAGGCAGACATTCTGTTAGAAAAAGTTACCAGTATGTGTAACATTACCCAGAATCTGTCCTTGCGGTCAAATGACAGGAAGTTTTGGTATGGATTTCTTTCTTAGGATCTTCAGGCTTTAAAATGTGTTGACTTTTCCTTCTAGATTGAGTTCATATGGCGGTTAGATGCCAATAAAAATCAGGCAAATTTCTGTTTATTGAATTGAATAGGAGACACCACATAAGTGGGGCTCAAGGATAGATAGGCTCTTGTAAAACCAAATCCCAAGGCAGAATTTCCCATATTACCACCATGTTACCAAGGACTCAAAGACTGATTGACCACTTGTCATGCAATTATCACAAATGGGGAGCCTTAAGAAAAAGAAACTTTATGAGCCTATGACTCATAAAATTAAAATAAAATAAAAAATTTGACCTCAGACTGCATTCTGGTGATTAGCAATGCCTGTAGCTTCCTTAGAGGGAGGGAGGGAGAGAGAAAGAAGAAAAAAAAAGCTACGTGTAAATTTGCTGAGTAAATTCCTACCAGTAGATTAGCTGTGGAATCTGGGAAGATGCCTTTTATTGGTATTGATTTTAATAAGCAATTGCTAATTAGATCACAGCATAACGATTACCTTTATTTTTAGCAATTATTCCTAAAATAGTCCAGCTGGAATAATGGCTTTTGTTAAACAAATTTCACATAGTATTGATTGTTAAGTCTCTACCTTGTTAAATATTGATATGCTTGTAATTTTTTCTACTTTAGGGTTATATCCAGTTTCTGAGTATATCTGTTAGTTTATATTCAGATAAGTGCTATACTCGAGTATTAGATACTTTCTTAATCTAATTCTCCTATAGTCTCTGATCCCTGAATAGCCATGAATAACTCTCTATACCTTCGGACATAAAGGTTAGTGATGTACTTAGGGTTGGGGTTTCTGTGTCTGCTTGGATTTTCACCATCCAAGTGTGAAAAGCTGTAACGGAAATCTCTCAGGCTTATCCCTCTGCCTTACCCACCCCCTTCTGGGATATCACTCACTCTCAAAAGCAACAGTGGTTCACTATTGTGGATATTCTCAACTGGGATTAAGATGAGGTATGTAAGTGGTTTAAACAGAGCCTGCCTCTGGTGCGTATATATTTTGACATAGAAGACCTACCTCCTCATGGAGAATCATTGCTTCCAAGACTGCACCATGTCTTCTTCTTCTTCTTGATTACTGATTTTCAGTTCGGTTATTGGAACACCTAAGGACTAAAACTCCAGGAAGCGGTCACTGTATTCCTGTCCCATACCAGTCCCCCAAAGCAAAGGAGACATCCGAGTCAGCTCCTCACCTCCGTTTTTGTAGATGATGACAGATGTAAAACTGAGGCTCACTATCTAGAAAAGCTTATTTTCAGTTGTCTCAAAAGTTCCTGCCAGGGTGAGATGTATATAGTATATAGTATAAAGAACTAAGATTCTGTGTTGTCAGAGATTACTCACTTTGCACCAAGGGCAATTTCATTTACTCAAAAAGCAGTTACACCTTTCCAGTGAAACATCCATCCACCTTCTGTCTTTCTGCTTGTGGAAACTTGTGAAATAATCTTCTAAATCCTAAGCAGATTTTTTTTTTTTAAAGTTATAATGCATCCTTAGCAACATGGCTCCATTTGTGGTTTGTAATTCAGCTACTTTTTGTAAGCTCTATCCTTCTTTGAATTGACTAAAGAAAGATTTCTTGTTGAATGGTGCATCAATTTAAAACTGTGAAACTTGTTGAGAGCTAACAAGCTGGTAAAACAAAAGCTATCAGAGGAGTGGCAGACATTAGAAAAAAGGTTTAGGGTTGAGTAAGACATTACATCTAAGGTAAGATGGAAAATGTCATTGAATAGTGGAGCTGAATGAGACACTATGTAAACTAGGGATTTGAACACCAAATTCATTAACTCATCTTTCTTGTTATTGGTTTATTATTAGGAAGTTGTGTGAGATTATTGGTGATAGACACGTAAGACTTGCATTGGTTTAATAATTATTTATTGGACATACACTAATGTTGGGTAATCTTATGAGCTGACAATGTTGGATAAATCCATATGCTTTGTTGGTTTGTAAAAATATTGTTGATCCCTTGAAACATGGACATCTAAAGTTGGTAAAAAATTCTGGGGCCTTCTATATGGACCTGCTGATTCTAATATTATATACTTGTTGCCAACCAATGTCACCCCAATAAATTTAACAATAAAAAAGAATTTAAAACCAACAGAGACTGGACTAAAATATTTAAAATAAATATGTATATTTAAATATTAAAAAAAATTGGACACAAATGCTTTCTCCCTTTTGGTTTGTATTCCTTTGTTCTTGTTAGCTATTTATCCTTCCCTGCCTTCTTTAGTACAAAAACAATCAAAAACTGTAGAGAATTGTTTTTCTGATAAAACAATCAGTAATGGATAAACATTTAGGTAGATGATTGACTATCTATCCTCTCTGGGGTTCATTAAAAAATATTCAGCTGTTTAAAAATTAGACTTTTTATTATAGCGATCTTAAGATAAATCATGTTGTTGATTTCTGGAATTAATTTTAGAAGTGAGGAATATAAAAGCGCCCATTATGCATGCTGAGTTGGTATTAATATGGTGTAACCTGTTCATCTTTGATTTAAGTGAATGTCACTGCATTCATCAGAAGCCATTTCTCTTTTTAAATGAATTTATGCAGATACTTGACATGTTCCAAATAAAACCCTCTGTTTATGCACAAACTCCTGTATTTTCATAGCACACACACACACATCAGTGGTTGAAAGGTTATCTGGTTCAGAACCCCCAGTGAGGCATTTTGCAGGATGAGCTTTCGAATATTCAATTTGAAGCATATTTTAAAGGCCATTTATCATTTTACATTTGGCTCTCCATTTAACTTTAATAAAGCATAGCTATAATTGGAAGGGTGTAGTTGTGTGTATACACAGATGTGTGTGTGTATGTTTTTTTTTTTAATTGCATGGTTTTCCTAGGATTTTTAGCAGCTAATGTAAAATAATTGCCCAAATTATATAATTTTAACAAATATTTTTTATATAACATCTTTTTTTTTTTTAAAAGATTTATTTTTATTGGCTTTTGACAGACAGGGAGACAGAGAGAGAGAGAGAGAGAAAGAGAGAGAGAGAGAGAAAGAGAGAGAGAGAAGGGGGAGGGCCCAGAGCAGTCTCCATAGTTGACAGCATTAGTTTTCCATATAGTTTCACTCCACAGGTGGGCACAGGGCTGCTCAGGGCAGGAAATGGGTTGGGAGCCTCCTGCATAGGCCCCGGCAAGAACTGAACTGGGGGCACACCCTACCCAGTTCAGCATGTGGGTCTGCATGGGCCGGGGCCGGGATTTGGTCCCTGGTCTCCGGGGCTGCAAAGGGAGCACTTTAACCCCTGAGCCATCCCAGCTTCCCCATATATAACATCTTTTTATTTAAAAAGGATTTATTTGTTTATTATTGTTTTGAGAGAAGATTAGAGAGAGAGAGGAGGGAGGGCCCAGAGTAGTCTCCATAGTTGAACATCATTAGTTGCGAAATGGTTTCATTTCACACAGGTGGATGAGAGGCCACACAGGGTGGGAACTGAGCCAAGCTGCACTACAGTTCAGCATAGGAGTGGGGTTTGCACAGGCCAGGGCTGGGAATTGAACCCCGGATTTTATGATTGCAAGGCAAGTGCTCAACTGCTGAGCTATCCTAGTATCCCCTTCATGTGAAATCTCTTGATTTTCCTTAATTGTACTCATCTTGATCATATTCAGTTGCATACAAACCAAGGGAAAAGACTAGAGCTAGCATAGGGAAATGGAACAAGTAGTTTAAGAGGTGAGCAGAGGGGAACAGAGATGTAATGGAACCAAGATCTAGCATTAACTGCTCATTTATTCCGGAGAATCAACTCACTTTTGAAGAAACAAAAATAGGAGTAATCATACCGTTATAAGTAGGCCAAATGTGTTATCTATACTTAAATTGCAGTATATATCTGTAGTTTCTTTCTTAAAAATTTGCATGTGTAAGGTGCAGGCATATGCTGTTTACACATAGCAGTTAAATGAATATAGGCATTCAGTTATGTGAATGTGAAATTAGATAACTTCAGGTGAATGAGTGGATCTTTTTGTTTGTTTTTTGTTGTTTTCTTTTTATCTCCAAGGTAATAGGTCTTTTTATAGTGGCTCAGAAATACTGATGCTCTGGGTGCCGTGATGCATTGTAAGCCATTAAGATTGACTGAGCAGAAAGACTGGATAGGCTAAACCTGCACAAAAATGATCGTATCGCTTTTATATGAAATTATTCTGGACTTAGAAGCACTTGATCATTTGGCATAGTTCTTACACCAGTTAAGGACCCTCTGAAGGTAGTGGTGGCTTCAGCTTCTTACTCTTCTGCTGGTTCCGTTAAGAGTTCTAACCCCCCCTCCCCCACCTCTTCCCTCTTTCTTAGTCTTCCTTTTGTCTTCCTTCCTTCTGCCCTGTCTCCTTTCTTTCTTTTTAAATAGCTTTCCTGAGACATAATTCACATTCCATAAAATTCACCCACTTCAAGCACACAATTCAGTGGTTTTAGTAGAGTCAAAGAATTGTACAGCTAATCACTGTGCAGCCATAATCTAATTTTAGGACTGTTTATTAGCAGTCAATTCCCATTATCCCTCTCCCCTCCCCTCCCCAAGCCCTAAGCAACCATTACTTTACTTTGTGCCTCTATAAACTTGCCTGGCCTGAACCTTCCCTCTGCTGGCACCAAATAGCATGTAGTCTTTTGTGATTGGCTTCTTTCACTTAGCATAACATCTCCAAGGTTCATTCGTGTGTAGCTTGTATCTGTACCTTATACCTTTGTGACAGAATAATATTCCATTATATAGATGTGCCACATTTTGTTTTTGTACTTATCAGTTAATGGGCATTTGAGCTGCTTCCTTTTTTTTTTTTTGGCTGTTATGAATAATGCATATATATTCATGAACATTCATATGCACGTTTTCGTGTGATTATCTATTTTCATTTCTCTTGGTTATATATCTAAGAGTGGAATTGCTGGGGACATCAGGTAACTGTATTTAACTTTTTAAGAAACTGCTAGATTGTTTTCCATTTTATGTTCACACCAGCAGTGTGTGAGGCTTCTGAATTCTCCACCTCCTCACCACCCCTCTGAGTTTTTGTATTAGCTCACACGTTCACCTCTGTCTTCCACCTCCCCAGGTCTCCTGTCAGTTGTATATGATGCATGTCAGAGCTTCCCAGTGCTTTGATGGACAGGCGCGGTAACTGGTGTTACCAATGTAGTCTCCATCTGTAGGCTTTGTTGTCTGTTTCCCCAGTATGCTGTTCAAATATTGTTTTCAGTTTGCACAATGATGTGTAAAAAAGGCAAATGGACCCAGAGGCAGCTCCTGTTTGGGGAACTTTTTAGGCAACGAGGACTGACTAGACTCTGTAAGCTAATTGCTGATGATATTACACCTGGCAACTTCCAAGTATATATGCAGACCTGAGACACTTGGACAACCCTGTGTGTCAGAACCGAAAGGTTTGCAGACAGACCAGGGTTTCCCTGGTGTGCACTGATATCAACAAACCCTGTCACACCCAATGTGAAGCCCAAGTTACTGTTATCTCTGTAATTATAGCTGGCTCAGTCCTCTGAGAATTAGGTCCTCAATACGGAATTAGAATTAAATCTTGTCTTAGAAAGTGATTGGGTCATTAGGTTGCTTTCCCTCCTTCACTATGGGAGACAACACTCGTTATGGTTGAAAGGCTTCGTTGGAGTTGAGGTTATTATACTTGAGAGAAGCATTTACTCTTTTTTTTTTTTTTTTTTAAATCCCCCCACCCCCTCCCTGCTTCCCACAAGACTCCTGACTCAGTGCAGCTCCTAAATGGAACAGTGCTTTTGGGACCTATGGGGAAAGCAGGCTACAGGAATTGTTAATTATTTCTAAAAATAACTCTGGGAGACAGGTTAATGGTAATGACTGGGTTCTGGCACTTTACGGTTATCGCAACTACTTTTACATACCGGTATTTAGATTTCCTCCCCTAATGCTTAATATCTCCATGTGGGCATCATGCTGGTATGTCATTGAAAGTTTAAAAATTTAATTAATTGCTTGCTGTTGTTTCTTGTGGAAACTACAATAGTGGTAATCTTTTGACATTTTTATTTTTGGTTCAAGCCTAACTAACCACAGAGCAACCACAAAATCTTAAAGTTGCAAATCAGACACAATGAAGTATAGCTACCAATTCCAGAAAGCACTACAGTGCTTTTTGTATTCTGTGGCAACAAACTGCTGAGTCTAAAAGAAATCAACGAAAGCATTCTGTTCGTTCCTAATTTCTACTATAGATTCTGCTGAAGATTTTAAGCTTTGTCATCAGCATATGTGTTATCAGAAATTTTTAAAAAAATGTATTCAGACAAGGCAAATATTTAATTATAAACTGTGGGAGTTCAATAGATTGAATGTGTCAGTGTTTGCATTTTATTGTCAGATGGTGTAAAATTTTATTAGTTTTCTATAATAATCATTGCTTATGCTGGGTTATGGAGATTTTCTTACTGTATTACCATTAGTTCTTTACATGGATCTGGGATTGCATCTAATAAGATGATTAGAGGTTAACATGCAGTTAATCTAAAAATAAATAGATTAAAAAAAAAATGAAAGGTCCTTGACGTTGTAGAGCAACGAGTCTAACTCAATTTTTAAATCTTGACATAAAAAAGACAAAGGAAAGATTTTACATAATGTTTTAATATTGCCTTCTCTGTCATTTCAGATAAGACCAGAAATCCATATTCCTGTTGAGCTAGAGGAAGACGAAGATGATGAGGGTGACGAAAAGGATGTGAATCTTTCAGTTCCTGGATCTTGCTATCTCAAACTGTTGTCACTCACTGCTCCTTTGGTTTTACCAGGTGACTTATTTAGTGGTAGGAAAGTTAGGTTTTTCAGTGATTTTTACCTGTCTGAATATTATGTATATACATATTACAGCTTACTTTAATCTTACATACACATCAAAATATGAAGAGCATAGCACCTGGACATCCAAAATACAGTTCTTTTACCTATCCATTTAATTTTTTTT
The DNA here is from genome assembly GCA_004027555.1 of Craseonycteris thonglongyai. NCBI lineage: Eukaryota > Metazoa > Chordata > Mammalia > Chiroptera > Craseonycteridae > Craseonycteris > Craseonycteris thonglongyai. The sequence goes on from PVKE010002838.1 coordinate 66,208, forward strand.
TTTTTTTTAAATAACTTTAGACTTACAAGATGTTGCAAAAACAGTTTAGAGAGTTTCTGTGTACTTTTACCTCACTGTGCCCATTGGTAACATCTCACAGAACCTTAGTTTGTTGTTAAAATCAGTAAGTTCACATTGGTGCAATACTGTTAACTGTAGACCTCTTTGGATATTACCAATATTTTTCTCATACAGTATATAAACTATTGGGACTAGATTTTTTTTTTTTTAATTGTTAAATTTATTGGGGTGACATTGGTTGGTAACAATTACATTGTTTCCAGGTGTACAATTCTACATACATCATCTGTGCATTGCATTATGTGCTCACCACCCAGAATCAGTTCTCTTTTCATCACCATATATTTGATACCCCCTCCCGTTTACCCTCAGGTAACCACTACACTATTGACTGTGTCCATGAGTTTTTGTTTCTTTGTTACTTTCAGTTTTATATTCCACATGTAAGTGAAGTCATATGGTTTGAATCCATCTAAAAGGGTAACTCTATGAATGGTTGTTTTTATGCTGAGTAGTATTCCATTGTAAAATGTACCACAGATCGTTTATCCACTCCCCTGTTGAAGGACATTTGGGTTGTTTTAAAAATTTATATCTGACACTGTGTTTTACATATTTTCAGAGCTTTGCAAATTGTCACCTGGTCATTTGGAAGGAAGACACTTCGGCAGGGCTCAAAGACCATGGGAAAAATCCCAGTTGCTAGCTTAGTGGCTGTGGGATGATGGTGCTCTATCTGTCATTTGCACTCATGGTATCTTATCCTGATTTAAACTGTTCTCAGGGATGGAGTTATTTGGGAATCTCCAGTTCTCAGAGGAGCTTGACAAGTAGACAAATTTCCAGTCTGTGTGCAGATGTGTACTTATCCCACGACGTATATGAACCTGTGCCAGAATAGGATCCCTTTGGAGAAAGCATGACATTGCCTTCTCTCATTGTAGCTCCTCTGTCCTTACATATGTTTCTAGCTACATTCTGAAGAGTCTACACTCACACTCAGCTTGAAGCAAGTCATACATGTGCATGTGAATGCAGGGATTGGGGGATATGGCCAGCAATTGGGTGTTACCTCGTTTAAGTGATGCACTGGTTAGGATCTTGACAGGAAAGGCATATTCAGATGGAGTAATTGAGAGTTTAATTAAGGAACTATGTACAGTTACGTTGTCAAGGTTAAAGGAAACTCACAAGCAATGGCAAGTCATCCCCGAGTGGTAAATGTTCTTCCGTCTGAAGAGGGGTAAGAGGAGGTAGCAGTGAGTGAGAAGAGTGGGAGAAAGCTTCTGTGTCATAAATAAGATGACCTAAAGGGATTCAGGGCCTTCAGAAGAGGGATATAGGGCAACCTGTAAAGCTGCAGGTGCATTTCTAGGGAAAACATGCCCTGACCTCACTCTATTCCACCCTCTGACCTCCTGCCAGCATCCATTGGATGAAGCCAGAGGACAAGGGAGTCTGTTGATGCAGTTGTCAAAGGTTATTCTTCCAGGGCATAGAGCAGGGTGAGAGGGTAGCAGGTGGCCCTGGAAGGGTAAATGGAAAACATCCCACTCAGGTGTTCTCTGGGCTTTGAATGGAGAAGCTTGCTTGCATCTAGGAAGTTTCTATATAGGAATGACAGAACTGGGCACATAATAGATGCCCTATTGAGCACTTTGCCTTTGATTTAATCATGGTCATTTAAAGGAGACTTAGATCTATTCAGAATGAAATGCCAATTTAGTTAGGTGGATCCTTGGTTTTTTGTTCCTATAATAAGAGGTATGATACAGTTGTTTTCATTTTTTGTTTTCCATATGATTTGTTTAGTTTTAATGTTTTTGTTTCTGCATTGGGCAACCTCTAGTGGTCCTTAGGAAAATAGCACTTGACTATAAACCTATAGTCTTATCAAGTATTTTGTTTGCGTATCCTGTTTACTGAGCCCACATGTCTGTGTTATCATATAAGTAAAAATGTCAAGTAATAAAGATTTGGGGCTAAATTAGAAGGAACACAGCAAATAAATAATGAACTAATACTGCTATTGCTACAGAATGATGGGTAGTCATAAGAGCCCTCTCTTAAAATACCCAAATGACAAGGAGCCAATCAAATGAAAATCTGAGACAAGTGTGTTCCAGGTGGAAGGAATAGCAAGTATGGTGGTCCTCACTTCAATTTGAACCTTATGTTCTTGAAGGAATGGAAAAAAGGCCACATGGAAGTTGCTTTCAATGTAGCTAACAAGAAGGGTGAGTGGGTAGAGATGAGGTCAGGGAGAGTCAAGGGCTAAATCATAAAAAGCCTTGACCACTGTCAGAAGTTTTGATGTTCTATGTACAGTGAAAATCTACTGGAAGATGTTAGGAATGTCAATGACATAAAATTATGGCTTTGAGTAGAGGACGATTTGTAGGGGTGGTTAGGAGGAGAAGAAACCAAGAAACTAGTCTTTAAATTAGTTCAGAGGAGAAAGGGAGGAGATAATGATGGAGCAAGTATGGATGAAAATGGGGAGAAATAAATTTGGGATATATTTTTAAGGGTACATCTAAGAAGGAGTTGCTGTTGGAATAAGGAGTGGAAAAGAGAAAAGTTCAGAATGACCTTGTTTTTAAGCTTGAGTCACTAGCAGCCCTGTTCTGACTTGGGGAAGACTAAAAAAGGGATGAGAGTCAAGAGTTCTCATCTTACTTTGTGAAGTTTGGCTTGACGTAGGCTAAGTTGTGTGTGTGTCCATATATATTCTTTTCTGATATACTGCATGTACTTTTGGTCTTCTTTTATCTCTTTTCAGCTTTGGAGGAATTTTTTACATCACTTGTGAAGCAAGAAATGGTGAATATGCCCCGGGGGGTTTATCATTCTGCATTAAAAGGAGGTGTCTGCTCAGACCAAGGAAAGACAGTAGCAAGAATCCCCAATTTTATATTGAAAATGTATGAAACAAACAAGCAACCAGGTTTGAAGCCTGGTCTTGCAGGTGAGCACAGTGCATAGAATGAAGGTACAGGTTTTCAATGTAATGTTTTAACTTCCATTTCCAATGAGGAGGGAACAGGTCATGGCAGGGCATTTCTGCTGCCACTAACATCTGGACACAGCTAGATAAATGACAAAATTAGTCACATTTTAAAGACATCAGAAAGCTGCAGAAGCAAAGGTGAGTAGCTAGACTACAATTTCAGAATGGGAGGACATTGTAGAACTAACTGTTCCTGGCCCAGTGAGTGATGTTCACTGATTCTCATTGTGGACTAGGATCGGGGGTTGGCCAGGAAGAGGTCTGTTGGAAGATAGAGAAACCAGTATAGTTTTCAGTGGTTCCATGGGACTACAGTGAGGTGATGGTTAATTTTATGTATCAACTTGATTGGGCTAAGAGATGCCCAGATAGCTGGTAAAACCTATCTGGAAGTGTCTGTGAGTGTGTGTCCAGAAGAGGTGTGCATTTGAGTCAGTAGACAGGATAAAGGTTACCCTCACAAATGCAGGTAGGCAACATCCACTCCTCTGAGGGCCCACATGGAACTCAGTGGTGGAGGAAGGGTGAGTTTTCTCTCTTTCTTGAACTGGGACACCCATCTTCTCCTGCCCTTGGCCCTTGACACTCCTGGTTCTCAGGCCTTCTGACTCAGACTGAATTATGCCACTGCCTTTGCCGGGTCTCCAGCTCACAGATATACGAGTATATCTCCTCTTGGTTGTATTTTTTCTGAAGACTCTTGAGTCATGTGAGAGACAAATTGGAGATTTTCTTCATCAGATATTTGCTGAGTTTTGCATTTGCACTGAAAGTTAAACAACTAGGCTGATGCTTCTGAAAGGCAAAGTGAAATCTTCAGCCTCACAATGCTTAGGAAACAAAGACTGGCTCAGAGAATGGGTCTGAAAACAAAGCGCATGAGTAGTGAATTGATAGCGAAGATTTATAGCTATTTTCACCGGGGTGCACTTACGACTTATAGCTGTAGCTGGAGGCTGAATTCAGGCTTAGCCTCAGGCAAGAAGCCGGTGCAGGAGGCAGAGACGCCAGTAGAGACCTTGACATTCATGTAGCATCTGAATGACAAAAACAGGAGACTTGAGGGACCTTAAACACACAACCTGTTTCTCCTTTAAGGTGTTTGCCAAAATTTGGACCTCTATGGGATGGGAGAGTTAAAGAGGTAGGCTGAGAACCTCAGAGGACAGATCTGACTCTCCCATAATTTTTGCATATGGGGAAGGTAAAGATAGTTTGATTGGTCTGCTAGTTGAAAATCTTGGCAGGCCATTCCCTAGGAAAATAATTGAACCAGAACTAGATTGAGATTTGCCAAGGCTATAAGTAAACCTAACCCAGTTCAATCCCTGATTTGATTGAGAAGCTGTCTTTCATTCTAACTACCTTATAGGTCAGAGGATGTTAGCATCATTCAGACTAAAAGTTAATGTGCTGCTTTTATTTACCATCCCATATGCAATGCAATAGTTCTAGACATATGAAAAAGGAAGAAGCTAGAAATGAAGGGGGCATGTCATGGAGCCAAAGAAATCATTCCATTGAGCAATATCACTGTTTTAATCAGTGTACACAAGATAACATAACTTCAAAATGTATGACAAAAATTAGCAGAATAGATGAAATAGACCTGCAATATGAGTGGGAAACCCTGAAAGCATCTTTTTCAGTAGCTTGATGAACAAAGACACCCCCCATAAAATCAATAAATTTACAAAATATCTGAATAATACTGTGAATAAACTTAATTGATGTATAGAATACTGTCGCTTATACTGATAGAATTCCAATGCTTTGTAACAGTACATGGAAAACTTGCCAAAAGCATCACACAACAAACTGTAAACTTCAACACATTTCAAAATTTTGAAGTCGTTTGGAGTCGGTCCTCTGATGATGATGGGAGTAAGCTAAAAAATAATCAAAAAGATAACTAGAGTTTCTCAAGTAGCCCAGAAATTGAACAATATATTTATAAAGGACCCATGGATTCACCTAAAAATCAAGATGAAAAAGAGAAAATATTTTGAACTGAGTGATAATGAAAATAAGCCATGTCACGACTTGTGGGGTGTAGCTAATCCAGTGTTAGAGGGAAATTTATACCTTGAGCGCATATATTAGAAAAGAAGACAATTGTGACTTAAGCTTCCATCTCCAGAGCTTGGAAAACAGCAAATTAAACTTAAAGGATAAAGGAAGGAATTCTGAAGATAAGAATAAAAACCAATACAGTAGAAAATGTAAAATAAAGAAAATCATCAAAGCCAAAAGTTGATTCTTTGGAAAGTTTAACAAGCTGATAAAGCCAATGTAAGTCTGCACAATAAAACAGAGAAATATAGATATCAGGAATAACGTACGAGATACCAGTGCAGACTTTATAGCATTCAAAAAGATAATAAAAGAATTTATAAAGAACTTGTGCCATACAGATGAGAGATAGAAATTTGTCAAAATATAAAGCTGCAAAACTGACAGAAAATTAAGTGGACTGTATGAATAGTTTGATATTTACTAAAGAAAATTAATCTATCACCACCTTCCCACCAAAACAAACAAACAAAACAGGTTAAGATGGCTTCCTTGGTGAATTTTTCCCCAAATTCAAGGAAAATGAACAATGATCTTGCATAAACTCTTAACAGAATAGAAAAAGAGGAACTCTCTTTATGAGATCAGCATAATCTTTGTACCAAAACCCAACAAGTACACGAAAGGGCTATTCCACAGCAATCTCTCCCATGAACATAGTTGCAAAAATCCCCTCATCTCCCCGCCAAAATTAGAAAACGGAACTCAGCAATACAAACAAAGGATAATGTATATCAATTAAGTGGTGGTCATTTACTGTTTGAAAATCAATATAATTCATTACATTAATAGGAAACGGCAGAGCAATCTTTAGATGATCTCAACTAATCCAGAAAATGCCTTTGAAAGTTGAGCTCCTAGTCATAATATAAAAAAAGACTCTCATTAAACTATGAATAGAAGGGAACTTCTTTTATTTTGATAAAGAGCATCTACAATGCCATCTTTGTACTTAATACTGAAATACTGAAACTTTTACTCCTTGAGATTGGAAAAGAGATGCTTGTTATTACCACTATTATTCCATACTGTAATGAAAGCCATAGCTAGTTTAATAAGCAAAATAAAAATCATAAGGATTAAAAAGGAAGAAACAAAATAGTCATTATTTCCAGGTGACATGACTGTGTACCTGTAAATAGAAAATTCAAAATGATCTACAGACTGATTAGGATTTTTTTTTTTTTAAAGAATCTTTTTTTTTTTAATTAATTTATTTATTTTATTGTTTTTGACAGAGAGAGAGAGAGAGAGAGAGAGATAACTGAACTGGGGGAACTCCCCAGTTCAGCACATGGATCCGCACGGGCCAGGGCCCGGGACTCGATCCTGGGTCCCCAGCGCTACAAAGTGAGCGCCCAACCCACTGAGCCATCCCGGCTTCCCCTGATTAGGATTAATAAATGAATTCAGCAAGATATATATACAAAGGTGAACATATAAAAATGAGAGATAGATTTTATATACCATAACAAATAAAAAATGAAATTTAAAAACTACACCATCTACAGCATCAAAAAATATCAAGTACCCAGAATAAATTTAGCAAAAGTTATGGAAAACCCTTATGCTGGAAGCTACAGCATATTACGGATAAAAATTAAATTAATTGTAACAAATGGAATGACTTACATTGTTGGTGGACTAGAAGACTGTTGTAAAAATGTCATTTCTCTTCAAATTGATATATAGATTCAACCCAATCTAAATCACTTTCCCAGTAGGGTTTTGTTTTGTTTTGTTTGAAATTGACAAGGTGACTGCAAAGTTTGTGTGGAAGTACAGAGATAGCCAAGGTAATATTGAAGAATAAAAACAAAAGTAGTAGGGTATACATTACCAGATACCAAGACATATTATAAAGCCACTATAATCGACAGTGTGGTATTGGTGCAAGGATAAACAGACTGACCAATGGAAGAATATAGGGTGTTCAGAAACTGAGCAACAATACAAGGTCACCAGATGTATTACAAAGGTGACACTGCAGTTCTGTGGAGAAAAGGGATGATCTTTGTAATGATTGTATAATTAAAAGCTCTAGTTATAAAAATAATGACAAATTATATTAAAATCAGAGTAATTTTAATCATTGAGAGTGAAAAGGCAAGCCACAGCATGCAAGGAGGTATTTATAATACACATATCTGGCAAAGAATTCATATCCCAAATATATAAAGAATTTTTGCAAACCAATAAGAAAAAGATAATTGGGAAACAGGAAAAAGAATCGAACACACCCTTCAAAATAAGGGTATTCAAATGTTCAATTAACATATGAGTAGATGGTCAACTTTGTTATTTATCAGAAATGCAAATTAAAACCCCAATAAGATACTGAGAGAAAATAACAAAGTATCATTAAATATGTGGAGCAATCAGAAGCAATGCTGGAATGAAAGTTAGTAAACCACTTTGGAAAACTGGTAGTGAACAAATTTATATGCTCTTACCCACCTATTTCATTTTTATAAATAAATCCAGATGAAGTCCCTAGAAGACATTTACTATAATGTTCCTAGTGTGTTATTTAAGTAGCCCTAAACTTGGAAGCTATTTAAATGCCTATTGACAGTAAAATAGATGAATATGCTACAACTGCTAATAGCGTTATGAATGATTCTTGCAATGATCATGTTGAGGGAAAGAAGCCAGATATATAAGCAATATTATAGTCTTCCAGTTACCATAATTTTCCACGTATAAGAGTCCCCCATGTATAAGACAACTGACACCTACTTTTCTAACAAATCAATACACGGGTTATTCCCGTGTATAAGACAACCCCCAATTTGGGGTCTTAACAATTTTAGACAAAAGAATTATCTTATACATGGAAAAATACATTATGTAAAGTACCAATATGGTTGCTAGAGAGTCGCTACCTTTGGGGTTAGGGGTGGATGTGACTAGGAGACTTGAGGAATGGCTTCTGGGATGTTTGATGATGTTGTTTCTTGACCTGGGTGCTGATTAGACACATTTGTTTGGTTTGTGAAAACTTACTGAGTTGCATGCTCATGATATGTGCACTTTACTCTATCCAATATTTCAAAGAGATGTAAAATTGAATTTAGAAAAAAAAAAAGTAATGATCTCTGTGTTTTACATATCTTAGTCCTTGAAAATGTGTCTTCTCATTGGCTCAGAGTTACCCCGATCATTTCTAAGACTACCCTGATTCACACTCCAGCACTTGGCTGCTTGCCTTTGCATAAACATTGACACTGGACACCAGCTGGAGCTAGAAATTTGGTTTGAAAACTTAGTTGATCTGAGTGGGAAGGATGGGGAAGAAAGAGGAGGGAGGAAAAAAAGGGAGGGTGAATGTAAGTGAGTACCAACATGAGGGAAAACTTATTTACTTGTAAGTATATGCCAAAGGGACCCGTGTTCTCAGTTCACAAAAATTGATAGATGAAGCATTACTCTTTAATTAAAATCTATTAAAAAATAAAAACAAACCTTAATAGAAGCTCCAGTAGAAATAACAGTTCAAAAAACTTAAAAGTAATTCATGAGTTGTAAATTTATTCAGTTATTTACACATTAATAAGGCTTGTAAATCAGAGAGTTTCAATCTAGTGACTTAATGTTCTATTTTTTCTTTCCTTAGACACCTATAGTCAAAAATCATAATTTTCTTAGCAGATTCTTTTAATTTCTAAATCTCTCTGTCTAGATTGATGGAATATGGATTCCTGAGAATCTGATTAATGAATTTTTTCATAAGAGATGTTTTTATAAGTTTCTTTTATATTTTTAAGGTGGTATGCTGTTTTGTTACGATGTTTCAACGTACCAGAGTAAAGATGGCAAACCCCTGAATCGGCTGCTGGCCAGTAGAGGGCGAAGTTTCAAGCAGACCTCACTTGCTCTAGTGCATGAGGTAGGTAGATACCTTCCAGCAACAGTGTCTTCTGGCTTATTTATGTTTTATGGTTTCCCTCCATTTTATGCTCATGAAGTTTAGTGTATACTGGGAAATAGCTCTTCTCCTTATCATAATTAAGATAAATTACTTTTAAAGGCAACCGTAATAGCTGACCCAACTGAATACTAAAATACTTTGATGTATTTCTGCCTAGCCTAATATTTGGGAATACTTTCTAGGAATTTGGCTTCCCTTTTCAATGTTTCAATAACTTCCATTGTTCAGAATAAGTACAAATGTATTACTGACAGAAATAATGCTGCCCATTTCTTAATTCCAGTCCTGTGGTATGTCAAGTACCAGTGTTTATATTTTGTGTGACTATTGTCAATTAACAGTAAATAAAATTGTTTACAAAATAAACCTTTTGGTTTTAGTATTTATTTTACTTTTCCCATAAGTCACCCTTTTAAAAATAAAGTTATGTGATGCCATTAGATGATTTGCATGGAATCCAATCAAAAGATTTTAGCCATCAATACCAGAGGGGAGAGGGAGGCTGGAAAGTATTTTGTTGTTATTTAAAAAAAATTTTATGACAGTTTCTCAGGTGTATATAAATTAAAATGTATGGATGAATAAAAAATAAATCACAGCAAAGAGGTTTATTTTATATAATATAGACATAACTTATGTAGCACTTATAAATTAAAATACATAAATTAGAAAAACTTTAATGGATTTGATGTAAGACCTGTTAGGGTTTCTATACTATGTTTGTATTAAATCTTACATTGATGCATAACTTAGAAATCTTGTTATCCCTAATTTGGTTCAATTGTATTGTGTATCATACCAGTTACCACCAGTTAGCATAGCCAGGTTTTAAAGACCCAGCTTCCGCTTATGCCACCCATGTTTCTTTCATAAATTTAGAGTTGAAATTATGTAAATATTTGGCTCAGAGCCTTGTTTGTCTACTACGGTGTCTTTAACTGAGGAGGGAAGAAAGATCTGGGAAGATTAGTGTTTCTATGGGAAGAAGAAAGGGTTAATTTCACAAAAGTGTGAAAAACAGGAGATTTCTAGATTTGTTTTCCCCAGCATCTTACCTGTTGATGTGAAGAATAGAGTGAATTGGTACCTTTTTGTATTTGTAAGCTGTGCACTTAGGTCTTTGAAGGATAACCAACATGTTAAGTATTATTGGGAAGCTGATTTTAAGAGTCAGCATCAGAACAGAAGTTAGAGAAAGTGTTAATGTGGGAGAGAAGGCAGCTAATAAATTCAGCAAATGGCGTCAAAACCGATGCGGTGGGCCTTAGAGAGGAAAAGACCGTATTTGGCCGAAAATACCTGGTTGTTGTAGAATGGCTGGGAAATTTCAGAGAAGAGAAAATAAGGTTATTATTTTAGGATTCAATTAAAAGACACATATTGGACAGAATTCTGCCAAATCTGCAGTAGGCTTTTACTTTGGATTCATCTCCTGCTTACTATAATTCTTTCTTTCTTTCTTTCTTTCTTTCTTTCTTTCTTTCTTTCTTTCTTTCTTTCTTTCTTTCTTTCTTTCCCTCTCTCTCTCTTTCTTTCTCTCTCTCTCTCTCTCTCTCTCTCTCTCTCTTATTTATTTATTTATTTATTATTTATTTATTTTTAAGGCAGATGTAGAGAACGAACCATACAGTTTCTCAAACTATGTGACAGCAAATAATAAAGAGTTTTAAGAGCGGTTAATAAGAATAACATTTTCAACAATAATAGCTGATAACCAGCTCAGGCACTTTAAGAATGGCTGTGCGTAATATTCATTTAATCTCCCCATTAACACTGTGAGGTGGGTACTATTAATGTGTTTGAAATCACAGAGCTAGTAAGTAGAGGAGCCTGGAACTTGAACCCAGGCAGGATCACTCCGCAGGCCTTGGAACTACTTTATATACCAGGGGTGACCAACTTTTCTGTATATAAGATCTACTTTTTATCTTAAAAGTGTGTCGCGATTGACTTGTTTTCATAGGTGTAGTCTAAGGGGGAAGAAGGGGTGTGAAATGCATACTATGTTTATACACTGTGTTTCAGTATAAGGTGCATTCCAGCGAGGTATGGGTAGATAAGTAAAATGTATGTTCAAAACTATTTTTTATTTTTTAAATCACTTACTAAGTTTTCGAGATATAGGCTCATGAAGAAAATAATTTTCCAGACCCAACTTTTTTTTTTTTATATAAATATATTTTTATTTATTTATTTTTATTTTTGACAGAGAGAGAGAGAGAGATACAGAGACACAGAGAGAACTGAACTGGGAGAGCTCCCAGTTCAGCACATGGTTCCACATGGGCCAGGGCTGGGACTCTATCCCCGTCCCTGGTGCTGCAAAGTGAGCGCCCAACCCACTGAGCCATCCCAGCTTCCCCAGGACCCAACTTTTGATAGCAGCATTCCATACATGCGGTACCTAAAAAATTCGATTTTCCGACACTTTTTCAAGATAGATTTTTACTAACTTAAAATGCAATTTAATTTTTTTATCAACTGCAATGTATAAGTTGTACTATTTGTTCGTAAATATGAAAAAGTTGTTATAAAAATGCACAGTATGGCTGATAAGTTGATTTCAATATTTCACTTTCACGTGTTTTTTTGGGCCAGGAAAATTTATCATGAAAGAATAATATGACTTACTTTTTGTTAATCTATCAATAGCTCGCTGAGTACACCTCGTACTGAAATATAGCTATACGGCTTATCTACCTACATAAAAAACAACAACAATAATTATTTAAAGGGCCAAAAAACTCATGTCCAGGGGAATTAAAAGAACATGGATAATTATTAACAATATTTATTAATTCTAAGTAGCTACAGATAAAGACAGAATTAGAATTTACTTTGTTGCCTTAACATTAATGGGAAGACTGAGTTTGCATGTCTCTAACCAAGGAATCATAATTAGGTGTATATCCTGACAAAG
>PVKE010002839.1:0-78042 GCA_004027555.1 Craseonycteris thonglongyai
AAAAAAAAAAAAAAAAAAAAAAAAAAAAAAAAAAAAAATAATCTTTGCCACATGTCCATGTTCATCATTATTTTATGACTTAAAAATGTTTTTTTCATCTTCTTCCTTTAATGAGTAGGCTGTAGAAAAATATTTGTACCTTAGTTACATAAAAAGAAAGCAATTTAAATGTAGAACATAGACCTACTTGACCAATTAGTTTTTCTCTGCTTACTACGTCCTCTGAATTTCTATAATACCTACATAGTACTTTAAATTATTTGCTATTTTTTTGTGTTAATCATGTTTTTGAAAATTCCTGAGGTCAGATTTTATAAAATACACTTCTCCTGCCTTGCAAAGTAATCATCATGTAATTGGTGGTCAAAAATTGTTGCTGTTTGACTCAGATACAGAGAAGAACCTGACAATTTCCAGATGGGAGTGGAGTTGGACCGGATGAAAAAGATGAAGGGATTAAGAAGTACAAATTGATAGCTACAAAATAGTCATGGGGATATAAAGTAAAGCATAACGAATATAGTCAATAATGTTCCAACAACTACCGGTATGTATAGTGCCAGGTGGATATTAGACTAATCAGGAGACCATTGCATAAATTATATAAATGTTTAATCACTATGCTGTAACCTGAAACTAATATAATATTGAATATCAACTGTAATTGAAAAATAAAAATTAAAAAAATATTTGCTGTTTTTTTAATCTTAATAATTAGTATGATCTTTGAAAGAAATAAAGTGATAGTAAGCCAAGCGCTCCATGAGGGCAGGGTCTATGTCATATTCATCTTGTATCCTCTGGGCTATGACAGTACTTGGCACACAGTAGCAATTCAAATGACTCTTGAGTGTATAAATTAAAGAATGAGGCAAAAGACCGGAACTGGCACTTTTCAGAAGAACCCTGGGTGACCAACAAACCACGGAAAAGAGAATCAACTTTATTTTTCTTTACAGTAGGAATTCCTAAATACAATCATTATATATTTAAGTGATTAATAATCAAATTATGTTATATTAAATAATGTGTTGGCATGTGATTTTTATACTTCTTAAATTTACCTAATGCCACTATGTGAAAATACTTTTTATTTTACTTATTTTTTAAAATTCTTTCTTTTTTTTAAAGTTACAGTTGATATTTAATATTATTTTATATTAATTTCAGGTGTATAACATAGTGGTTAGACAGTTATATAATTTATGCAGTGATCCTCCCCCAATTAGTCTAGTACCCATCTGGCACCAAATATAGTTGTTGAAATGTTATTTGACTACATTCTTTATGCTGTAGTTTATATCCCCATGACTATTTTGTAACTACCAATTTCTATTTCTCAATTTCTTCACCATTTTACCCAGTTTACCAACTCCCCTCCCCTCTGGCAACCATTAGTTTGTTCTCTGTCTGAGACTTTTTGTTCCTTTTTTCTCTTTTTTTTTGTTCTTTTGATTCCACATATAAGTGAGATCATATGGTATTTGTCCTTCTCAGTCTGACATATTTCATTTGCATAATAGCCTCTAGGTTCATCCATATTATCACAGATCAACTTCTTTTGTAATAAAAAAGTGAAAATAAAAATAACAGAGAATGTTTACACCCTCAAAATGGCAAAAATGGAAAATTCGAACAATATTCAGTGTTATAAGGTGTAAAACAACTGAAACTCTTATAACCAAATTGTGGGAGTGTAAATCGGTACAATAAAATGTCTTTGGTAAACAATTTCATATTATCTAGTACAGCTGGGATTTTCCATACCCAACAACTGCTGGTAAATCCTTTATCTGAGCACCAAGAGATGAAAAATGTTCAGAACATCACCACTGTAATACCTACGTCAAACTGGAAGCAACCTAAATGTCCATTTAGAGAAGAGCAGCTAAATATATTGTGGTATAGTCATACAATGTAATATTGCCAAATAGTGAAAATGAAGGGAATACAGCTCTTGTCATCAACGTGATGTATCCCACAAAAATAATATTTAATTTCAAAAGCAAGTCAAATACAGAATGATCCTAATTTATATGAAGTTTTAAAATGCCAAATTAAAATATTATTTATTGATATATACATAGATGGTAAAGTATAAGTAAAAGCAAGATAGTGGTTATGCCTGGTTAACAGAGAATATAGAGAAAGGATTTGCAAGAAGCATGAAGGGGCCTTTGAACGTCCTGATAGTGCTAAACTGGGTGTTGGGTACACAGCTGTTAATTCTCATGTACTATCACCTTTACATGTTATACTATTTTCTCTACCAATTCAATATTTAGTTTAGGTAATAAACAAAAGTAAATGAATGATAATGTTTGGATAAACTCTTTGAGATAATGGCATGCAAGCAATATTTAGCTGAACAAAATTTCACTCCTCTTTTGGAATAGATTATGGTGGTGCTTTCCTAAAGCGGGAAAGTTCTAGGCAGGTTGAAAATGATAAATGTGAAAATAAACCACAAGGTGGCATCCTAGTCTTATCTGTTTCATTTGGACACATTTAATCCAAGTAACCTACACGCTTACCTTGGAAATGCAGGGTACCGTTAAAATGTAGTTTATTGTATGTATAGGGAGCAGCAGAGGATTTTTTTTCCTCTTAGGTTCTTTCTTCTCATTTCATCAATTATGTTTGCTTTGACTTGCATATATACTGTGCCATCAGATTAAAGTTTGGAAGAAACAATTTAGATAAATTCAATGCAAAACATATGCAGGTCCAGCGTATGACATTTATTCATTCCTTCCTCATTCATTCATTCATTCATTCATGTATTCATTGATTTAAGGAATATCCACTAATGTTTGTTGTGCTTCCCTTCTATACCAGACATAAGGCAAAGAGGCCCTGGAGACTTAATGGTGATCAAAACCTGGTCACTGTTATTTGCTTTCAATGTAGAGGTAGAGACATCAGACAGTAATCATACATCACAACCATCAATTCCAACTGACAAATTCTGTGAAATATGTGGTTCATGCAATTCAACAATAAGGTTTTGAAACAGGTAGAAACATCAGATATGTTGAGGTCTGGAAAATGAAGATCTGCTACCTAGGTAAAAAAAGAAGAGAAAAGAACGTTCTAAGTAGAAGGATTGTGTGCAAGACTTTGTAGTAGGAGAGAATAAAGAGAATACCAGGGACTAAAGAAACTCAGAATGGCTTGATAGAAAGTCAGAGATAGCAGAGAAAGGTGAAGAGAGGTCTAAAAAGTATAGCCTGGTAGCCTGAGGTGAAGAATTATTATCTTCACACTAAGAGCATTAGGGAGCAGGGTGGGTAGAGCAGCAGCTCCAAACCCATGCCCAGCCATTGGTGAGTCAGCAACTTTATCAGTATAGATGAAAGCTTTTGCTTTAAGTGCTTGATAGTGACACAGCTCTGTTCACCTATGTGTGACTAGTTTTTTGATGGTGAAGGACATCATTTAAGTACAGTGTTATAATTTTAAGCTTAGCCATATTTGTTAGATTTAAATTTTTTTTTCTTTTAAAGAAATATGACTCCATTGTATATATTTTGAATCAGAGTAAAAATCACTGTTTTTGAAGACAGGAAACAAAACATACTATCTTAACCAAAGGGAGAGGGAGAGGAGAGAGGAGAGGAGACCAACTTAGCTTATGTACAACAAAATAAAATTCTTTGGCACTTAAAATATAAAAAGCATGAGGGGATGCACTTGCTTTGCAACCATGGGATCTGGGCATAGAATCCCAGTGCAACTGGAAACCACCAGCGTGGCGGTGAAAGTTCTTACCTCCCATGCAGGATGCCACCCCACCCCCACGCCCCCAGTTTGGTTCCTGCCCCTTGCCGCCCCACATCCACCTTAGTGGAATCAATCTATGTCCCAACTAATGATGTTCAACTATAGAGACTGCTCTGACCCCCCGCCCCCTTTTCTCTCTCTCTCCTTCTCTCTCACTTCCTCTCAAACAGTAAAAATCAACCTTTAAAAGGTCTGAAAGAAAAATGTTTACTTTATGGTCATGTCTAGGAAAGAACCATGTGTTGGAAATCAAGAGACCTGGGTTATGTGATTGTAGGAAAGATTATCTAACTTGGCTGGGCCCCAGTTTTTTCCATCTGCAAAATGAAGCAGTGGTCTACATTATGTTCTTCTAACTGAAATTCTGTGAATCTGTAAATATATTCATGAAAAGCACTGTGTCATATGACTAATTTAATATGAAGAGAATAGTTCTTAGAGGACTAACTGGGTATGTCTATTTGATTAAAGGTAAATAAAACAGAATAAAACTTATTTTGGATCTTTAGACGTTTTCAATAAACTTAATTTGAATAAGCTACATCATTAGTTATTCATAGTGTTCTATGTGCTACATCTTATGAACATTATTTTATTTAATCCTCAAAAATTTCTCATGAGATAGGTGTACTTTGTTCTTGATTTCAGAAATTGTCCTTTCAGCCATTATATACTGTACTGAAGAGTTCAGATTTTAAGAAATAACTTGTAAATATTAAGTAGAATGATGATAAATTCATTGGGATTATAAATATGAATTTCATGTTATTTCTAAGTGGTCTTTTGAGTAATTAGCAAGAATTTTAATAAGCTCCAACATCATAAACAAAACTGCTTAACAGACTTAACTAATTAAATGTGCATTATTTTGGATATGGCCATGAAGTTATACCATCAGTAAGCAAACCACCTCATTAACATGCCTTTACTGTATCAGTACAGAATATTATGAGGGCTAAAAAAGATACTTTTCCTTCCACCTTCTAAGTTCTTCTAGTTGGGCAAGTAATCAAATTAACAGAGACAGATTCATGTGAAAAAAATGTACATTTATTATACATATACATACTGGAGATGTCATAAGATATGAGACTCAAAATGCACTGAGCAGTTGAGGTTTCTATGCCATTATGGACAATGGAGAAAGGGGGCAGGGGTCTAAGATTTCCAAGAAAAGAAGCAATTTATAGGCAGCTGAGGAAGAGCAGAACATACCTGGCAGGCAAATTATTGCTAGGCAATGTGGTGTTGTGGCTGTGTGGCCTCTAGCTACCAGACCTCTGCCTAGAACCTTCCTAGCTGAGGCTAATGTGAATATGTTAAGATTCCATTCCTGGATCAGGCCTTTCCATCATTTAGGCAGAAAAGAGGGAGGGTCAAAGGTTCTTTTTGAGTCTGTTTGTTTCTTAATAACCAGCTTAAAATCAATATCCCAGAAGTCACAGTTTTGGGGTAGCAAAAATTTGGTCCTCTTCCATACACATATAGAATTTTAACTCCTAAGCTATACATTTAAAAGGAACAAGTAGACAAATGACTTTCACCACTTCCGTCACTATGTCGTATCCTGAAGAAAAACAATGGTGAAATTTGTTTTTCTCTTTTTGTTTCAAACTTCTGATATCCAGAGCAAGGAAGCTGCCTGCCAGACCTCAGTGTGTGGAGAAATGGCTAAATGTATTTGTGTTGAATTATTGTTCCTGTGTTGCTTTGTCTGTGGCTCCTGCTCCCGGGCATGCTTGGGGTGTGATAGTGCCATCAAAAGAGTAACTCTGCAGTGAGAATTGATTAGAGTGGCTCATATAATTCATGGGTTTATTACTAAAGTGACCAACTTTTTTCCAATGAAGAGGAGGACAAAAATAAAGAAACAAATATTGCAAATAAAATAATTTATTCTTTGTAACAATAACTAAACAGAAAGCATTATAATATAGTAAATAGATAATGCAGGCTTATTATGATTAATTATTACTTAAATATGAATATTTTTCGATTGAATGAATATTTTTTGTTACTGTGTCATTTTCTAACAAAATATTAGAAATACCCGTACAAGAACTATTTTTCCTATTGAATTTCACAGCAAGTGCTGCAGCTAGAGTATCAATATTCAGTCTTGATTTTTCAGTTGTCCAAACATTATTAGCAATTGAAAATACCCTTTCAACTGCTGCGTTAGTGCCAGGGCAGCACAATGTAAATTGGACTAGAAGGAGTAAATTTTCATATGGTATATATGCATTTTTGAAATGGTTGAATATTTCTGCCCATCTTTTATCAACTTCAACATGTTCATTTTCCCACTCAACCAATTTTTCAGAATTTAAATAAATATTCAGTTTTCTAATTTCTTCAAATAGACAATTGTCGTCTATTCTAATGTCTGGTAGTTCTGTGGATAAAAACTGAACACAAGTCGAAAAGGAGGACATCTAGAAGGACACTTTTCAAGAGAGGACAGAACTTCCAAAAGGAGGACTGTCCTCCCTAAAGGAGGACGGTTGGTCACCTTATTATTACTGAGACCCATTCTCACAATAGTTACAGTCAAGAGGCACTTGGTGTTTAAACCTGTTCTCTGGTGCAGCACATATGACTTAGCAATGATGGATTCAGGGATATCTTTTGGTGGCGGGGGGTCGGGGGATGGGGAGGCATACTGAACCTTGAAAGAAGACAAATGGCCTCCTTTACTGTACCAGTAAAATTACCACAGGCAACACTTGCCCACTGAGCTTGGTGGTACCATCGTCTGATGGTCACCAGGTTGTATGTGTGTTTTGACAATGTTACCACACCTGACTATTTCTACTATGCTATGCATGTATTTCTGCTCTTAGAAATATGTCAGAATAATAAATCTAATAGTGGCTGCTTGTGAGACAAAAAATGTGACTGGCTTAGTTCCTGTCTAGGTAGGTGACTTGTGACTATGACAGATATGATGTGAGTGAACTATCTGTGTTTTGCTCTCCTGGCTGCAAACACATGTCCATCATCTTGCAGACCTCGAGGGAAGCCTATTTAAAGTCACTGTGATGGGACAGACTGGCTAGTGCAAAGGAAGAGGAAAGTCTACAAAAACTGAGCTACACAAGCTCCAGTCATATTGTTTTGTGGGGAAAAAAAAGAAGTCTTTAGATTCTCTGTAATTAAGGAAAATGGTTTAAAAAGAAGTGATGAAAGATCTAGGAAATAGAGTTTTGCTTTATGGTAAATAATGTTCAGCTTGATAACTATAATCAGGAAAGGAGGGGTTAACTCGATTACTCAAGTTGTTTTAGAAGTTTATGAGCAATTTAAAATTTATCACCCCACTTGTACAAGTGAAATATGAATAATAGCCATTCTTTGCGAAATACTTTTTCTTCTGCATGAGAAAATGTGACTTTGTTTTCACTGCAATGAACATACAAAACGTACAATGCAAACCTAATGCAAGAAATTTAGATTAACTGCCAAAAATATTCAACTCTTTTCTATTCCTTAAAAAATAAAAATAAAAAGGCTTATAAGGCATTCTATTACATGCATATACCATTTCACATTCATGAATCTCTTCATTACCACAGACTTAAAGAATGACAACAGGGGTTAAGGAAACAGAAAACTCAGTTCTCAGAAGACTAAGAATTTAGAGGCATATAAAAGTGCCTCTAGTTGTAAGATTTTTGAAAAATTATATACATATAAACTGTTACCTGCTATAGAAAACATGCTTACCTGTAGGCTGGAGTTTAGGTTAGTTAAAAAGCCCTTCCTGATAATGAGAATCATTAAAGTGAATGGGTTACTGGGGAGGTCTTCACAGGCTAAAAGAATATTATTTTATGACATGATGGACCTGGAATGTATAAACATTCAGTAAAATCTAGCACTCTCCCTTCAAAAAAAAAAAAAAAAAAATCTACCGTACCTTTTACATCCAATGAAAGACTGAGGATTTTTTTTTTTTTCAAACGCAATTTACTCAGATAACTAGTCTTAATACTTCCCCATTTGCTACACTTTTGCAGAGGTTAAGTTCACTGATTAAGATAAGGTAGGTATGACCTTGGAAGTTAAAAGTTAAAATTAGGAAACCGACAAAATAATTTTCTTTTCTGTTGTATGATTAAAATAAAGTTGAGTTATTCTTTATCCTTTCATATATTAAATGAGTGATATGGTGGAGGTTTTTATGCTAATACGGATACAAGATAATTAGTGGAACCTAGGCAGTTGAGGGGTGGCCCCAGCAATCTGGGTAGTCATGACATCCATGCCTTGGAATGTAGCACAGAAATGGGATGGTCAGGTAACAAAAGCTTCGGAAGAAGATGCCCACACCTAAGAAATGCAAATGTAAGCCTTGGGCTTCTGAATCCCATCTCTAAGGAATGTAAATGTAACCTTGGGAGGAAGGTATGGATATTAAAAAATAATAATAACAAAGAATGCCAAGGCCGGCAACACCTAGAATCCCATCAACCAGTCAGATCATCTGGAGATAAGTGTTAACAATAAATCCTAGAACTTTGGTGGTTTGTTTCAAAACTCATCTAGGTGGATTATCCAGGCATGTGAACTGAAAGATAAAAGCAGGGCCTTGGGGAAAATAAAGGGTATAAAAGCAACGACTTGCAGTCATAGCTTGGGCATTCCACTTTCGGGTGTCCCCTCTCATTAGAGAGCTTCTACTTCTTTCCTTTCATAATAATAAACTTTGCTGCTTCACCTTTCCTGTGGAGTCTGCGTTCTCATTCTTCGAGTTTGTGAGACCACAATCGTTGGATGCCATCATTCACACTTGTTTCTTGCAACAGTACTATAGATAAATTTACTCTTGTCATTAGCTTGAAGTGATCCCAGGCAGGTCACAATAGTTTTGCTTACTCTGAATGAGTCTGAGATCCCCCGCCCACCCCCCACCCCCTTAAAAAAAAAAAAGAACAGTCTCTAAAGCTACAGCTTAGAGGCCAGATATGGGCTTAAGAATCAGACAGTACTGGGTTGAGTCATAGCTCAACCTATTAGGTAGAACCTTGGGCAATTAACCTCTTATTATACAATTCCTAATAGGTAAAGACAATAATACTATAGGACAGTCATGAGACTTAAATGAGATAACAGATTTAAAAACCTAGCATAGAGCTTAGCACAGAGAACAACTGAACACCATTAGCAGTATTTTTTTTGAAGATTTAATTTTATTGTTTTTGACAGAGAGACTGAGAGAAGGGGGTGGGCCCAGAGCCATCTCCATAATTGCACGTCATTAGTTTTTCTACATAGTTTCATTCTACAGACGGGTGTGAGGCTGTGCAGGGCAGGAACCAGCCTGGGGACTTCCGCATGGAAGGAATGTCCCTCAGAGCTGAGGGCCAAACCGGTGGGCCTCCTACACAGGAACCTTTCCCTGAGGTGAGAACTGAAATGGAGGCATACCCCAGTTCAGCATCTGGGTCTGCACGGGCCAGGACCTGGATTCAATCCTTGGACCCCAGGGCTGCAAGACAAGTGCTCAATGTACTGAGCCATGCTGGCATCCCCAGCAGTTGGTATTATATTTTCTTTTCTTTAATGGATTTGTGACTTAAAGTGGGTACTGGTTCTGTCAGATATAGCAGAGGACCAGGTTTCCTGACCAACCTCATTCCTGTGTTTTGAAGTTACAAAGGGAAGGAGAAAGTGCCATGTGGTATCTAGGTGGCATATGCCTATTTCCTGTTTCTCATATGACTCTGACCCCTCATACAAGATTGTTTATACAAGCTAAGGGGCTTTTCTTCCCTTAAAGATCTCCCATTGAGTTCAAAGACTTATCCTTCCAAAGAATATGAGCTATAGTCACAGTTTCTGGTGTCGTGTTTGTTGTAGTACTTTGTTGTAGGTGCTGAAATATTCATAACCTCAGTTATTGCTTAGATATTAAAAGAATTACAAGGGAAGTCAAATTCCATTCTTCAGTAAAATGCAGAATTAGGGTTAGTCCATTAAGTGATAAAAATATGAAATGTTTAAAAAAATACATCTATCTTTAGATCATTAAACTTATAGTCAATCCAGATTCTTTGATTTGCCTAGGACCCTATCCTGATAATTTTAAAGTAAGCTAAATCAGCCACATTTTAATCTATGTACACCTCTAGCCATAGATTTTTAAAACTGCGTTCAAGGACAATATTATGTTGTTGTCTCAAATCCAAAGTGCATTTTTTTCTTCTCATTTTCACACTCTGGAAATTGGGATATCTTATGATCAATGTGTAGTTATGTTATGGTAGTTCTTTTCCATAAAAACTGACTTTAAACCAACAGTATAGCTTACAATGAATGGAATCTTAAGTTATAAAATATGGAATTCTAAAATCATTTTACTTTATGTTGATATTACCTAAGGTGATTATTCTTATGTTAATTATTGGCAAAAGGAACAAGTTGAATACATAAGGAATACTAACCAAAAGACTTCATTATGATTGTTGATACATATGTACATGTGGATCATAGAGCTATCACTCAAGTTAACATTTGGAATTTTCTGTTTCAACATTATTGTAAAAGTCCTGTAGAGGTCTTTAATTATGATAGGACATATATTTGTAATAGAAAAAGATTACAAGGAGAGCAAAAAGTCTCCAGTTCTGAGGAACCCTTCCTCACTCTCAGGGCAATGTCCTCTTTTGAGGGTCCCTGTGAAAGCGAGGGTGGCAGCTATCTATTACTGTCAGGCTGTAGGATCACACTTTTTTTTTTTTTTTTTAAAGATTTATTTTATTTTTGACAGAGTCAGAGACACAGTGATAGAGATAGACAGAGAGAACGGGGAGGGCCCAGAGCAGTCTCCATAGTTGTATGTCATCAGGTTTTGACATGTCAAAACCAGGTGGGCGGGAGCTGCACAGGGCAGGAACTGGGTTGGGAGCCTCCTGCATGGGATGGATGTCCCCTAGAGCCAGGGGCCAAACCAGGGGCTGAGAACTGAACTGGGGGCTTCCCACATGGGAAGCACACCTCAGTTCAGCATATGGGTCCACGTGGGCCAGGGATCGATCCTCGGTCTCCGGGGCTTCAAAGAGAGCGCTTAACCTGCTGAGCCATCCTGGCTTCCCAGGATTACACTTATGTGCTACTGTGTACCATTTGAAACCTCACATATAGTACAGTGCTGAGTACTCAGAAGTTATTCAATAAATACCTTTTGTCTCACTGATGTGAATAAAACTGTGTTCTAATTAGGCAAACATATATAGCTTTTAACATTAGGGAAAACAAAATTTCTAGAAATGCACCCCCCCCCCCCCCCCCCCCCTTTTTTTTTTTTTTTTTTTTACTAAAAAGCCTTTGAGTCAATTTTGGGAATTTTACACACAAAAAAGCCTATAATAGATCAAATCCTAAATGTTCTTTTTTCCTTGAACTATAAAAACAATTTCCCATTTTGGTAGCAAACATGAAAATTACTACACCTAAAGGTGGAATACTACTTTCACAAAACATTTGATCAAAGATGGAAGTGTCAATGGTAATAATATAAAGAATGAAATGTGCTGTTAAAAGCTGATGATGTAAAACAAGTATCGAGGACCAATTAACTTTAAATGACTGCAATTACTCACAATGATTATTCTTAGGAACACTGACAACTCTTAGCAATTATGTAGCAAATTGATTTACAAATATTTTAATCAATTAAACTGAAAAGTAACTCATATGTACCATGAAGAAAAAAATGTCAGGAATAAAAAGGGAAGAGAAAGCAGGAAAAAAAGGAGATATACCTTAAAATATTTAATTAAAACAACAACAAAAAAGAAAAATCCTGATCTCTAAAATAGTTTACAATCCAGAAAAGGAATTGCGTAAATGCTGATATTATAATAGGCACAGAATCAGCTGTTAGATCCTAAATAAAAATTATTTCTATGCCAATTGTCTACAAATTGATTAAAACCCAAACTCCAAATACTATTAAATGCATTTCCTTACTTGCTACCTTATTCTACCAGAGCTAACTGAAGATATAAAAACCAGATCTTATAGACGAGAGCAACGCGATTTGTTTCCGCTCATTTCTTAACTCACTTCCAGAAAGAAATTAGATAAACTATATGCTTGATTTTTCAAAACTATTAAAATGAGAAATCTCCTAGTTTTTCCTTTAACTTGGAGCATAACTGATATGTGTATTAACACCTTTGGCCCAAAGCTTCAGGGACTCTGAAGTCTTTTTCAGGCTTCATTGAAGGAGGAATATCTGCATTATTTCTATACCATCAAAAGAAATTTTCATTGAGGTTGGTACAGAGGACTTATCAGGAGGCATATATATGCCTATCGTGTATGGATGTGACTTTTAAAAACAGTCTGCCAGAAATGTTTTTGAGTTCTAAAATGTGACACATTCTAGCTAATTATCCTATGTTGGGTATACTGTTATTTAGAGTTCTTATATTTGCAACTGGTTAAGGATAAAAGGCAGAGGAAACTGATCACTTCCTGCCTCCAAATAATGTCATATCCACCTGTTTATTTGATTTACAAACTCAGATAAATAATATTTTCAAGCAAGCTCTGAATTATATCAAATGACTTTGAAAGAGAAAAATATAAAGCCATGGCTTCACTTATTAGTGAAGAAAGACCATGCTTGAAACTCGTTTCAACTTTCCATTTTGCAAAGCAACTCATCCACATAGTGTCAAAAAAGACTTCATTTAATTAGTGATACGTAGACCTTTGCATAGAAAAAAGGTTACAATGTAATGCAAAAAAGACTAGGTACAGTAATTTTAAAACAAATATTTAGAAGTATAATCTTGCATAATGTTTAACATTCTTATGTTTATTGCTTTCTCCACACAGCAGAGAAATGAAGTGCATAATAATACATGCTGTCTTTTTATCTTTCAAACATTAAAATCTCATGTGCTCAATTTCAATGTATTAAGAGATTATTTTGTCATTAAACAAAATAAAAAACAAAACACAACCAAAACACCATTATGTAGCACTAGTCTAGGCATGGGCAAACATAATTTATGTACATCCCATTGCATACATTCATCTTGATTTGGGATCAAACACAACTGGGAGATTTGACAAAGCGCATTTCAAAATCATGGCTTTTCTCTTCCCAATGCCCTCTTCCTCAGAAATGCAACTTCTCCCCACAAAAGATGACTAGATAGTACTTGTAATCAGGACAAAATAAAGAGGCTAAGTATGTGAAAACAGTCCAAATGAAACTGAATAAATTAATCTAAGCTTTTATAAACTGGGCTTTCAAGTTGGCATGAATCAAATAAGACTGATAGGCACACAGTAGGCAAGTGTTTTTGGTGTACTCTCCAAATAAGGGGTGTCCAACCTTTTGGCTTCTCTAGGCCACATTGGAATTGTCTTGGGCCACACATCAAATACACTAACACTAATGATAGCAGATGAGCTAAAAACAAAACAGCAAAACTTCTCTTAATGTTTTAAGAAAGTTTATGAATTGGTGTTGGGCCACATTCAAACCTGTGCTGGGCTGCATGTGGCCCACTGGGCCATGGGTTGGACAAACTTGTTTTAAGTGTATGGTTTATATAAAGAAGCACCATATTTTGAGCCATGGGGAAAAAAAAAAAAAAAAAAAAATGCCTAGGGGCCTGTTTGCAAGCAGAGCAGAAATACTTGTTAATCTGAGCAATGATGGAATAATTGCTTATACCAATGCATTGCTGAATGTCACCACTTGGCAAGTCTGTACAAAGAAAGCATAGTAAGGTAAAATTAGGTCTTTCAACTTGAAAATTATTTTCAGCAATCCTTTTGGCCAATGAAAACCTGTTGTTTTCAACAGAGTACTCTTGTCTGGCATTGTCTGTCTGCAGCTTAACACAAGATGTCTGTCCCTTTCCTTTCTTAACCTAACCTTTCCGCTCTTCTTGTGCAATGTTATATGTTCAGAAAAAAACTTTACTATTAATAGCTCAGGCACTTAATAAAAATGAATATTTTTTTCCAGCTAGTTTCAAGAGAATTCAGGAAGGGCATTTTTCTTCTCCAATTCAGATATACTGATGCACTGCTGGATGGTACAGTCCATACATTTTCCAGGAAAATTCAAAACAGAAACAAGAATGAAAGTTTTCAGAAGTTGCTGATGTCAGTTACCAAGCTGCCTTACAAAAAAGAAAAGATAATACCACATTTTGACTTGTGAGGTTTTTGTCTCAAATAGCTTTATTGTTCCTCTGTGGATCTGTAGAAACCTATATGGCTACCTTCAGGGTGCAGAGGTTTTAAGCTGACTCTGAAATGAAGGACATTCAGTTACTATTTCAAGAAGTTCAAGGAGAACTTAAAAAGCGCCCACTTCTGTCCCCCAGGGTCGGTAAGGTTTACTGTTTGTTCCACTGCTTGTCTGCTGAGGACTGGATGTGGCTGATATGGACAGAGGCGGGCTGATGGCTGTGGCGGCTGCCACTGCTGCAGCTGCGTTTGGGGGGAGCATGGGGAATGTCCCCGCAAAGGACAGAGGGAAGCTGTGTGCTGCTGCAGTGGCTGCTGCAGCAGCCGCGTGGACAGTGGCTGAGAGGGACAAGAGAGAAGTGGAGAGGGGTGGTACACATGGGGCGACACTGCCAGTCGATGGCATCCGAAGGGCAGAATCTGCGTGGGCAAACGTGGCCGTGAGGAGAGCGGAGCCATGGGCAGGAGGCACTTCTGAAGTTGTGGAGAGGCGACAAGGCGTGGACTCCGAGGCGTGGAGTCCGTGGAGTCCGTTGGGTTGGAGCAGGGCTGCGGGAAGATGATGGAAGGCGGCTGCCCAGTGGTGCGGATGTAGGGGGTGGTGGTGATGGGCCAGAGAGGACGTCATTGCCGCCGCCTCCCGCTGCGAGGCACATGTGCTGAGATGAGAAACCAGTCGCACCCGAAGTGGATCGGAGGAGTCCAGGCCTTCCACAGAGCTCAGGTACCTCGCCACTTCCGTTAAGCACTCTCGGAAGCCAATGCTCATGAAGTCCATGGCAAGAGCATGTGCATCAAAGTAGCCTAAATGGGGGTTTGATCAGAGTAGGGTCAAGAGAGAGAGCAAAAGAGGAAATGATCCAATTAAGAATAACCACTAACTACGTTCCACTCTTTCCCTAAGAAGATTTAAGTAGAGAATGACCATCCTGTCTGAAAACATTGACAGTTATTTATGGTTGTAATTTTTGCAGAAGTTAAGGAAGTGTACTTTACAATTCATATGTGTGACAACATTGGCAATGCTATATACTACAGTTGTTCTTGCAACCAAATATTATATCACAGTGGGGGTGAAATTAAGAACATCCATGCTTCAAATATTTCCAGGAAAAAAAATGGTATCTCTTCTTTCGCATTGTGGCATAGTTAAATACCCTAGTAAATTTTTTCACGGTAATACAGAGTTCCAGTCTCTCTGTCTCTGTCACATGAGTTGGAGATTAAAGGGCTTATCTAATATCTAAAACATCCTTGCTCTCTCGGCATTTGTAACAGAGGTTTGAAATGCACCTCAGCAGCCTTGGGATTTTCTAGAATAGGCATTTTCTTGCACCATCAATAATGCTTTTTTGATTCACAGTGGATTTTTTTAATCAAAACAAAGTGAAAACATCTTGTCCATTACTTTGAATGAAAAAATGTTAATAAAAGTAAAATGATTTCAAAAAAGGTTTTGGTTACTAATTTGAAGACCTTATTTTTCTATCAGGTAATATAAAGCTGTTTTACTGATATAAGATTATGGTAATCCCTAAGTTTCCTGAAGATCATACATATATTTCCTTCAGTGGGTAGCTTACTTTTCTCCTGGCATCCACCCACAAAAAAAATGTGTGTTAATTGTGTCAGTGTGTATGCATTCACCCCCACAGCTAAGTTTAGTACCATAAAAGTGGCTGGAATTGGGTCACATTTATGAAAGAATCCTTTTTTATCGAAAGATAATATATTAGAATATAAAATAATAATGTCTGATTATTAAAGTGGCAATTTAGAGTATAATAATAAGGTATTTGGAGAAATGTCACCACTTTGAATGAGTGACCTTTAATATGTACTTTTCAGATTCTAATTTGTAACTTTTTTTTAGTAATTTTCAAATTATAAATTTAGTTTACTCACTTTTGGGATATCTGTATGCATAAATGAGAAATATCACATTTAAACAAGGTTATTTTCATCTGAGGCATTAATTATATTATTTTTTAAATGATTTCTGCAGATCAAAATATTACCCATTTCAGTTATCATCTATTAATAATTATACTATCTTATTCTATAATCAAAGCACTCTGGAAAACAGTAGTCACAACATCCAAATTCCTAAAGGTAGAACTCCAAAAGAAATTTGAAGATGAAAAAGACATTTGAGGCAGAAATATATACCATTAAAAAGTAACAACAGTACAGAGATGATATAAGAGAATAGCAAGAAAAACAGTCATCCTAGATCTTCAGCATAGTTAGCAATAAAGCCCCTGGGATTAGGAGAAAAAGCTCTTGCTACGGAAGCCACCTCCACAGAAAGATGTCACATGAGAGTCCTCAGGGTTCTCTGTGGGACTTTGCAGACTTTGGACTTCCATGACAGAAGGAGGGAGGTAATCATGAGAGCAGAAAGAGTTCAGAAACCCAGAGGGATTTAGAAACTATTGCAATATCAAGATAGACTATAAAGAATGAACCAACAGAACTAAACCCTGGGAGCTTCCAAGAATTTTCATGAGCAAGCATGAAATAACTGAAATTTGTGTTTACCAACTACATGAGGGGGACCCCCAAAACGTGGAATTTATTTATAAAGAATTGCGTATTTATTCTTAAATGTTTGAACTTCAGTCACCTTCAAAGTACTCTTTGTTTGATGCAATATTCCTATCAAGATGCTTTTTCCTCTGCTTGACAGTTTTTGAACTGGTTGATTTTGATGATTTCTAGTGAGTCTGCTGTTTTTGTTTTACCTCTTCCACATTAGCAAAACATTCCCCCCTTTGAGGATTTTTCATCAGGGAAATAAAAAAAAAACCACAATGTAGCTGGGGGAAAGATCAGGTGAATAGGGAGGGTCGGGCACAGGGGTTATGCCATTTTTTGGTTAAAAATTAAACATTCAGCATGGTGTGGGCAGGTGCACTGTCATGCCACACATTGTTCATGTAAATCATCCATCATGAAATGGGCAAACATATTGAAAGCGTCTCCAAAAAAATTAACCGAAGCCAAACACAGCCCGATCACTAAGGCAGATGGGTTCTAGCGGGGGAAGCCTTACTACAAGGGGCCAGCCCTCCAGAAGATAATTCCTGCTTTTCTGGGGTCCCCCTCGTATGTTGTTGTATATGGCTGAGTTTTCTGTTGCACCTTAAAGTATATAAATTATGTAATTTCTATCCTATTGGTGAATACAGAGGGAAATGACAATGAGAGGCTGTCTCCTGTGAATGGATTTTGGCCCAAAATAATAGCACACGGGTCCATACCATAGTCTGTACCATCACTGCGCTATGGCCTTAAGTGAATGAATTCACAACCACCTTGTAAGGTGGACACGAGCACCACCTTCATTTTACAGATGAGGAAATTGAGTCAGAGAGATTTAGTATAATTTGCCCAGGGTCAAAGAACTAACACATGGCAGAGCCAGGGTTTGAAGCCAGGCACCCCAACTGGAATGCCCATGCTCTTTACCACTGCATGTGGAACAGCAATTGTGTATCTTGGATGATGCGACCCCACAGGGCCAGCCCCTCTTCTTCAAGGCCTATACGTGCTCCTGCTTGATTCCCAGTCTAATGACGTGGCAGTCAGGTCATTTATATGGAGCTTGCTTGGAAATGTCTGTTCATAACCTGTTCAGGCAGCCAAGAACAGCAACTGAGTTTTTATAATAAGGCCTAAAAACAATATTACTCCTTCAGACGTATAGCTCATGCCAAGTATTTGAAACCCTGATAAGAACTCTTAGCCTTGTGGCTTCCAATGCCAAGGAAGGCAGAGCAATCAAGCAAATTTTCTTACACTATCACTAGCTCACTTGCTCTCCTAATATCCTGAATTAGCAGCTGTAGAGACAGAACCATAGGGCTGGAAGGCCCTTGGGAGCTCACAGTTTGAGTGCAGGCTTCACAGTGTAGCAGTGCAAGTGTGCCTTAGGTCAAAGGCAGTGGCCAAGGTGGGCTGGATCCTTGTCTTTTAAGATTTCACCCATTTCTCTTCTGTATTAGGTAAGAATGTTTGCATCCTATGCTTAGGGTTACATTTAATGGGTAGAAATGATCATTCCATGCCCATTTATTCAGGAAGATTCCTTGAGAAGGTGCAAACAAGGGTAAGCCATACCGCATGGGCCTCTCTGTATAATGATCATCCCCCACTCACCTGACACAGGTGAAAGATCAGGGCTATGTTCCACAGGTCCTCAATAGCATGGACAGAGTGGAGTTCAATACATACTGAAATACTTCCATACCATTTGATAAACTGCTACTTCCCTCCAATGTCCTGTTCCCACTGTGATCAAGGGCAAACTATGAAGTAAAAGGGTGGTGCTGAGCATGGAGAAACCTCCAAGGAGGTAGATACAGCAGCATTTAGCCCCTTGTGGAACCCTGTCCTTACCCAGCTGTCAAATATATTAAATAACACCCTTGGCTAAGATGAATAGCAAAGGCTTGCTTGAAGGGTAAAAATAATACAAAAGGGCGAAATCCAGTCTGAGTGATGTGTGAGAAGTGGAACAATGAAATCTGAATCATATAGCTTTTAGGATTTCAAGTCTAGTTTTAGCATGAGGTAAGGGTCCATCCCTGACCCCTGCACAATTTTTCCCTAAATCACAATCAGTACAGAGGACATCTCTCCAGGGCCCCAGGCCCCAGGTACCTGGTCCTGCAGGAATGACTACTCACATTTACGGTTCCCAGTAGTCACGACCTGAACTTCAAATGTTCTGTCTGATCTAAATTTAAGACCAACCCAAATCTGAAAACAACAGTGAAAGTAACTTTAGAGTCACTTCTTTCAGAATATCTGCATTTTTCTGAGTCCTAGCTCTGGTTTAATGAGGGGTTTGGGGAAGGGAGAGAAGAAAAAGAGAAAAAGATTGCCTCTAACCTCTTGTTTATGTTTGGATGTTTGTGTGTTTGTTTTGTCTTTCTGTATAGATTTCATCATGCTCGTCTGAAGTCCCAAACAAATCTCTAACCAGGCTGCTATGAATGAAGCTTTACTCCCACAGCATTATGAAAGCAAACACAAGCCCAGGGTCAAGTGCTTCTTTTGTTCCAGAAGTTCTTTCCCACGAGTTCAATCCTGCCATTAGCATTGATTTCCAAGGCTTTAATCTGGGACCTCCTATCTCAGCTTGTTAAAGAACTGTTCAACTATGACTTCCTTACAATCTTAGAAAGAAAAAGAAATGAAAAAAGAGAGGTATAAAGTGGGAAAAAAATGAGGTTACCTACTTACCTTTACCTCCGGTTGCTTGAAGCATCTTTAGATGATCCACTGTCATTTGTAATATTTCAGCTTTTTCTAACTTTGCAGATCCCTGCATAAACAAATAAAGTTTTATAAGTCCTATAGAAACTAATTTGAAAAAATTTACACTGGAATTTCAATTTTCCCTTTCACTAGAAAATACTACCGGTAATTTTCATTTTTTTCACAGAAAAATCTGTATTGTTTTCAAACTTTACATGAAAACACTAATTACTATGTCACACCTAATGGCAGATATTTGCCATTTTTACTACTAAAGACTAAAAGGCATAACATTTTTTTTAATCATAAGAATAACTCTACTCGTAAGATCATTCCATCAAAATTATTAGAATTGTGAAAATCTCCAACTTTGCATCCAATCAGTACCCTGGTTAATAATACACCTTATTTTACTATCCAATTACCTAAAGACATCCAATAGTCCTATATAATGCATGAAGTCTAGCTCAGTTGAATAAAACTTTGGAGGAAAAGGAAATAGAATCTTAGAAAATTGTTGTTGAAAGTAGATTTTTTAAAAAAGGAAATTCTAATAAGACTTTACGGTAATTCATAGTAGACCACTGGTAAGCAGAAGCAAAAAATATAATGCAAAAGGGAAGACTTTTATTTTTTTTTCCCAATAATTACCAGCAGGTGTCACTGTGAATTCCAAGATCATAAACAAGAAAGAAAAAATTTACTTACTCATCTAGTCAGCATTAGAAATACATAATATTTGAATCCTTTGAAATAGTTCTTAGTAAAATTGTCTTGGAAAAATGTTTTTATGTTTCCTCCTTTTAAAA
This sequence comes from Craseonycteris thonglongyai, assembly GCA_004027555.1. Classification (NCBI taxonomy): domain Eukaryota; kingdom Metazoa; phylum Chordata; class Mammalia; order Chiroptera; family Craseonycteridae; genus Craseonycteris; species Craseonycteris thonglongyai. The sequence continues at coordinate 20,082 of PVKE010002839.1, forward strand.
CAAGGCAACCTCTGGAAACCAAGTGAAATAAAAATGTGCACCTCACACTGTCTTAGCATGCTGTGGGTGGCTTCAATTTCCTGGAAGGGCTAAATAATTAAGTCAATATGTTTTTCTGAAAAGGAAACTGAAGTTATTTCAGGTTCCTATGCTTTACTTGTTTTGTGAAAATTATCAGCACCCAGTACATGGTGAGAATGCCAGTCATTTTACTGCTTGAAAGAACACCCTTCTAATCATATTGAGACAGGGCCAGCTCACTAAGGATTGGTAGCCAACCGTGGCAAGTGGAAAGTTTGTGTTTATGGTAACTAACTGCCAAACTACTAAAGTTTGCTTTTTAAGGTTGTTTTAAGTCTACATTAGAAAAATACTCTAGCATACCAAGAAAAATAAAATCACCAGTTAGGATTGTTCCTCATAGCTGTAGACATTTTACTACTCAAAGTAAAAACATCACCGATTACTGATATTTTTATTTTCAATCGGCATTGAAAATGCTACTAAATCAAAACTACAATCTCCACATTATATGTGGCTTATCGGCATACAGAATGGGTGGCTTTTTTCTCTTTAAAATGTATAATCAATAGCATATTACATCTTGTACTTCTGTCAATGTTCAATTTTTCTGTGAAGAGGTACAGTAGTTTCAGTGAAAGTGACTAGTAACAAAATTATAGTCTGGATAATTTCCAAGGGCTTTGTAGGGCTTGCTTTATAATGTGGTTCATGAAATACATAGCAAACTGAGATAAACAAACAACTGCTGTCTTATACTCGATTTGAATTAAAAATATTTTCAACAATGGTATGATGCCATAGTTTCTCAAAGATTCTCTTAGAAATCTGTGCCATTAGCTATGGCAGCAGGACAAACAACTTTTCCAAAGTGACAAAGAAAGATGTAAATATTGGGCTGCCTACTCTTCTAAGTGTGCAAAAATCTTTTTATACTTTTTAATATTTTTATAAAGGCATACTTGAATTTTGAAAAGGGACATATGGCTAGTTTGATTTTTACCAGACTTCCAAAGAGATACTGCAAATCAACATCATTCTGTTAATATAGTGATTAAAAATGAAATCAAGTGGCTTGGTAAATAAATTTTTTAGTATTATTATTTAGAAAATAGAGCTAGAAATGTTATTTCCTGGGCTTTGGCCAATGTTAAAATAAAAAGCATACATTTTATTTTAACTATTTGAGATAAAAATAAAATTTCACATATGATACCTTTTTTTTTTTGAAGAATACTACATATAGTTTGGTTTTAAACAATAGCACTACTAACTAGTCTTCATAGAAAGAAGAGAGAAAGCATTAACATTGTTACCCTTAAGGAGGAAAATAAGCTCAAGTATGGAGATGTTTTTCAACTTCAGGATGGATTATGTTTTTAATAGTTTTGCCACAACAAAGCATTTTATTGAAAACACTGCTCTGTGCCAGATCAGGGCACATACACCATTATTCTAATGAGCTTTAACAAGAACCCACATTCCCAGATGAGAGAATTAGATTTTCTGAGATTTTTGGAGTAGTCAGGGGTGAGGGCAGCTTACTTGTTTTTCAAAAGCAGTTGGCACCAGTCTTCTCAACTCAGATAAACTGTTATTTATCCGATCTCGACGTCTTTTCTCTATTATCTATCCCAAAGAAAGCAAAACAACAAAAGCTTATGAATACACAGATGATAAAATTATTCATAAGGAAAAACACTACTGTTACATATTAGGCTGGATTACATGAAATTTCAAAACAAAACAAAACACATACCCCTCTTCTTTTCTTTCTTGCCATAATCTGAGATGTTGTTGTTGGAGAATTCGATCTAATCACAGAGCTAGTACTTTGCCTATGAAACAGGAAGAGTATGTCAGGTGCTGCATTAACATAACAATTGTTTCTTCTGGGTACTTGATGGAACCCACTAAATATTCAGAGTAATTGCACAGTTCAGGTTGGTGTTATTTTATTCTTAATTCTTACTTTACTCTTAACATACTTTGCTTTCAGTCCTTATATCTCTTTTCGGGTAGGAATCATGCCGTTTTTAAAACTAATGAGTAATCCAGATGCCAAATCCATTGGCAAAAACATCCTAAAACTTTTAAATCTCCCAGTGAAATAGTTATGGGCAGTAAGGGTGAGGTGTTAGATGTTAGCACTTAGTTCCACTCATAAATGTTTTTTAAAAGTCAACTAATCTCTAATAGCATCCTCCTCCTCCCTCCGGTCAGACACTGAACAAAGCAAAGCTATTTTAAAATAAAGGCCATGTTTAGCATCACTATCAAACATATACAGTCATCACATGTCAAATTGTTGTCCCTAGATGTAATCTTGAAAATAAACTATTTCAAAACTTCACTTAGTCATATCTCACAACAGGAAAAAAAGACAAATTTAATGGTTTGTACACTAACCTTCCAAAAGAATGTCCCGAATTAAAAGCTACTGATAGGAAAATTAAAATTAGATTAGGTAAATGTTTTACTTTGAAAATAAAACTTGTGGGTATCACTGTGCTTTCGATCTAAACTTAAACCTCTAGGTTTCCTAATGCAAAGATATTTTATATTGAAAGTTTAATCAAATCGTTGTCAGTTACAACTTTTACTATCCTTCCTAGTCGGTATTTGTTACACTTCATAATTTATGAAGTCTATGCTTCTTTATGTTCTCAAATTCTCCAGGATCCTGTTATTCTCTATCATTTTAGAAATGTTGTACATACCAGGTTCTTATTACCTAAACTTCTCACTTCTGGATCTTATTTCTGAATTAACAGTCTCCCTTATTCTCACACCTTCTCAAATGGTTTCGGCTTTCACATAACTTCTGTTTTTCTGATCTAATTTTTTAAGATGACACTACATTTTAATAATTAGAAGATACTTTGCAAACAACGTTTCACAAAAATATCTTTGATCTTGATGATTTCAGGCTTTGGTTTGTATGTATTAGAATAACAGCGTTGAAAGAAAAACAGTATTGAAAGCTTTCCAAAAGTAGGAAGAATTTTGCTTGTTGAGTGACAGCTGCAGATAAATAATTAAGGTGCTTCTGAGGATGCCAATTAGAAGCAATTATCATTTGACCTGCCCTGGCACTAAAATGCCTTGGTAATCTCCCTCTGTCACTGGAAAGTGGAGGTCTGGCTTCTGTGATCACGACCTCGATCTTTTCCAGACTTAAGAACAAGCAGTCAAAGAGATGATGCCAGAAACGATCCTTACATCCGTCACTCACTCTCCCGTCAGCCAAGTGACACACGTCAACCTGGAAAGCTCAACCTACTTAGCCTTGACATCGCAAACTGCTTTAATCTCTCCAGAAAGGAAGTTATCTTTCTAGTCTCTTTAAACATTTAAAAAAAAAAATCAATTTTTCTTTTCGCCTGGCCTATTTTGAAAGTGCTCGCAAATACAGTTTCAGTGACGGGGGCGTCGCCCGTCGCCGGAACGTGCCTGTCCGCGCGCCCCCATGCTGACAATCGGGCACCCTACCTCACCAACTCCTGTACTCTTCTCAGTCGCGTCCCAGGCCCTTCGTGCCCCACCCTCACAGTGGGAACCGACATCCCTCGCCCCACACAATACATGCTCCGTGAGCGCCCACCACTCGAAGTTTCTCGAGCAAAACTTTCCCCGCTCCTTTAGGACGCCGCGGAGAGGAGCCTCGGGATTCCCAAGGAGACGCTCGTGCACAAAGCTGTATGACGCCTCGGGTGCCGGGCAGCTCCCGCCAAGCCCGAGCTCACCCGGAGTAATTGTTCTCGCTCCCCACGTCGATGGTCTCGTCCATATCGCTCTCGGAGGTCGTCTCCTCGCATGGGCGCTTCATCGCGGCAAAGACGGATGCCGAGCGGGGCGCAGCGCCCTCCCTGCCTGCCTCCTCCCTCCCTCCCTGGGCCCGGGCAGGCGCGGCTCCGGCGGCGGCCCGGTCGACTCCTGGCGACTCTTTCCCACGCCACAGGCCGGCTCAGCCGCAAGAGCAGGCGCCGGCCACGCCCCCCAACCTCCCGGGCGGGCGGAGCCACCGCGCGCGCGCAGGCCCTCAGCACCCCGGAGGACTTCGCCTCTCGGGTCGGAGTGGCCCGCGATTGGCTGGGGCGAAGGGGCGGGGCCGCTCTCCCCCTAACCTGCCGCTAGGCTCAAGCTGAGGCGTGGGAACGCGGCCTCACACCTGGGGCCCCGGAGCTGCGCGCGGGCGGGAGAGGCAACGGCGCGCGGGAGTGCGGGGCTGCTGTCTCTAGCTAGGGAAGCGAGCAGACGTGGGCGCGGGCGCGGCGAGGGCGGGCAGGCGCGGGGCGGGCTCCTGGACCTCCGGCTTTGGCCCTCCTCCCCACCCCGCCATCTGCCGGTAAAGTTTCAGTCCTGTGTTTAAAGAATAACCCCCAGCGCGTGGCTGAGTGTGAGCGAGCGTGTGTGACGTCGGGAGGCGCCTTGGCTAAACCGAGCCTCCTCACTAGGCTGTCCCTTGTCTGGACCAAAACTGCTGACTGGCTGACCCTGGCGGTCACATTTACCCTCTGGGGTTTTTGAAAACCTCAAATCAAAGCTACTTTTCTCCCTGGCAAATCTCGAGGCTACTTCTGCAGCTTTTGCTCTGTGAATAAATAGGGACGTGAATTTCCCCCGACCGGTACCTAATCGTGAGCGGTCGGAGGGTCTGAGAGGTTGGCCCCCCACACGGTTTTCGATTTGTTCTAAATAAATTATTTCCATTTCACCACTGGGGTTTGGTAGTTGATCCTGCTGAGTAGACCTTGGGCTGGAGTTGTGACTACTCTGGTGGCCGGAAGGACTTAGAGCAGTAATGCGGGTATTTTGGGACACAATGTTGGTAGTTTTTCAAGTTCGAGTTTTTGGGTGTGTGCAGTCACTGGTAAGGTTTAATTAGAATCCCAGACGTGAAAAAGAAGTCGGTCTTGGAAATTGAATTTGTTTTCTAAAGTTAGTATTCGTGTCCGGTTTTTAGTGCTTTGGACAACGTGAGTTGTAAAAATTGTACATGTGTTTTCAAAACACGTTTTCAACTTTCTCTCCGTCGCCTTGCTCTGCTGTATTTTTGAACCGGCTACGCCGATGTGCCTGCGTGTTGGCAGCCGGGTTCGGTTTGCCCGCCCTGGCGCCGCGGTAGCGGGAGGCAGGCGGCGCATGGGTCCGGGTCCAGCGGGAGACGCCGCTCCTTGCGCCGGGACAGCGCCGAGCTTATTGGAGAAAAGCTTCTGAGAAAAGGGCGTCTATCAGTCACCAACACCCTTCGTCAGGGGCCGATTCATATTCTGATCTGCGCAGGGCGTTCCTTTGACACTCTTCCCCACACAAGACCGGTGCGGGGCGGAAAGAGGAAAGGGTGCAGCATGAAAGACCCGGCCCGGGCGGGGGTTGGGCAGGGGGAGAGCAGTAAGGACTTGCAGCCAGCGTGTCAAGCCCTCATTAAATCACAAACCCCCTTCCCCACACGCCCTCTTTTGTACGGTCCTCAACGCGTTGCCTGCAATAACCGTGTGAACAGAAACTCGAAACGTTCCATCCTGACTTCTGAAACTTAACCCCGGGCAAATACACAGTCGGCGGGGGCCAGGCGGGGCCTGGCGGGGCTGGACCAGGTCAGCTCAGGACGGCGGGGCCGCCGGGGGGCTGTGACCCCTCTAGCTCGTCTGTGGGCCTAAAGGCGGGTCCCCAGGTATCTGCTTGAATGCAGCACTAGCGTCCTGAACGTGCTGTGCTGAGCTGAGCCAGCCGGCATTCTACCTGCTCCGGTTCCCCGTAGCTCCAGTGATGGGCCACAGGCTGGTGGGTCGGCCCTGCATTTCGTCAGAGGGATGCATCAATGGCCAGTCCATACAGACCACAGAGAAAAGCGCCGACTCAGGCCTGGGGCGAACTCGACCTTCACAACTTTCAGCGAGGTCTGCACGTTTTAATGAAAACGAATGCCTACGGGTGCAACTAATATTTCCCACGCGAGAAAATTAGTGGGCGATTCCAAACGCCGGGGGCGAAATTTGATTCCAATAATTGCGAAAAATTGCAACTAGGGAAATGGTTTGCATGCAATAAAGTAGCAACTGGGAATAGTTTTCCCATATTTTTCTTTGAAGACTTAACCTTAAAGAAATATAGCAGGGACGTTCGAAAAGCACACGTGGGTTTACTGTCGCTTAAAAATATTTTTAAGCAAAGAGGGTCATATTCCACAAGTGTTTAGAACAGGGCATGGTACATGGTAAGCGATATGTAAGCTTTAAATAAACAAGAACGCATAGGGCAAATGACCTTGGCATTTTGAACACTGTAAGATTAATATGCTCACTTACCTGCAAAATACTTAATCGTAATTAGGCAGCACGAAACTTATAAGTCTTTTATTACCCCTCAGGCATTCCACTTGCTTATTCCCTGGTTCGGCACCTCGTCTGCTTAGTCTTCCACTAGAATTGCCTCTCGAGTCAGAGTGAGAAACAGGGAGGAAACTTTAAAACGCCCCAGAGTACTTAAAAATCGCCGTGGATTTGGGGGGTGGGAGGGGCTGGGGGAGGCGTAGGGGTGGCATAGGCGGAGAGAAAGAATAGACAGGATGAGAGAACCATGGGATTTCGAGCCTCAGTTGCGACATCCTTTTAAGCCGAAGTTGGTTGAAAGATTCCTAGGAGGCCCGGCAGAGAAAAGACGCCCGCGGGCAGAGCAAACCTCAGTTCTTTCTTTTTTCAAAGATTTGTACATTGAGATAATTAGACCGAAAGATACGAGGGACTTTCCTAGAAACGAAATGTCATTAGGAAAGAAAGACCAGGACCAAGGATCTAAAGGGAGGGGAGAATCCGGTGCCTTTCGGAAACTGGTCTCGCTGTTCTTTTGTGCTTACTCGGTTTAACTCACCTAAAGGCGTGAGAGTGAGATGTGGAATGCCAAGATCTGGAAACTTCAGACTCGTGATCCTGACCTCAAAGATCCTGACCCAACTCTTGCTCCATCGTTTAGTATAAGGTTACAGTTTTTGCACATGGAGGTATTTATAAATATGGCGATCTTAACCCAGTCTTATCCTACAAAATTTGAGTTTTGTTGCATAAATGAAGTTACTCTTTTTGCTGCAATTCTGAAATTCCCCTTGCAGCATTTTGAGAACAAACCCGGATCTTTTTAAAAATTCTTTTTGGTCTGCTTTTTTTTCTTTATTATATTACTCTGATTTTTCAAGATCAGTTATCACCTTTTTTTGTGTGGCTTCTTTGAATCCTTTGAGGTGCTGCTTACAATTACTTAATAATTGTTGGCCACTCTAATGTTCCATAGAAAGTCACTAAGGCGTGACAATACTTAAAAAAAAATGTTTTTATTTAGTTCCTCGGTGAAATACAGGCAGCTCTGTTGTTTAAAAAACTTAGTCTGAGAAGCCTCAGAGCACATAGTTCAAATAAAGTCCAATATTTTGCCCTAGTATCTGAACTGTTACAATTGTTTACAGCTTCTCTTGCAAAAGGCAGACAAGCAGGTTGCCCTGAGAAGTTCTAGTCTATTTGCAAGTGCTGAGGCAGGTGACATGCACTTGCATTCTTAACCATTAGGCTATTGTGAGCTGGCAATGCTTAGCAGAACACTGCACCTGGAGGGTGGATGCCAGGGCCAAAATCCTTGTAAATTTCAGTACCTTTATCAGGACCAACCTGGCATCAAGCAGGCCAATTTAGGGTCACTGTGTGATACCTATTTGCAAACCAGTATAGCAAAACAAAGCTGAAAGCAAAGTCAAATTTAGGCCCACCAACCTTGAAGTCATCTATAAAAGGGAACTGCTTTACCATTTAATTGTTCTTGCCTGGTCAGCCACATAAAGTGCATGGTATTTCTTGGCTTGCTCCAATAGTTGCTACTTATTTGTTACATCAGAAGCTTTAAGTTAGGAAAACTAAGACCCAAATTCCCCTTCCTTAGAAGTTAGAATGTTTAATTTGATCTCAGTTATTAAGGGGCAATTTATTTAAAAACTTATATTTTGTGAGTGGTGTTATTAGTGCTTAACACATGCCCAAGGATGAAGGCTGATTTTAATGCAGGAACCTTGAGGAGAGGATTGTATAATTAAGTAACCAGTTTTCCATACTGCTGTAAGCCACAGTCAAAAGATAACTACACTCACTAAATTAACTTCCGCTTTGCAAGGGTTAAATTGACTTTGGCAGGCTTTTCTTTTAAGGAATTCTTTTTAAATTTCCATTTTCTTGACTGGTTAACAGATTTTTCTCCCTTTCTTAAGGATTCAGTTAGATATATTCACTTCTTTCATGAAAATCATCTTTTATTCCCTTCTATTAGAATAAAATGACACATAATGGATATATAATAAATGGTTTGGAATAAATTTCTTGTTGAAATCAATAAACTCTTTCCATATATATAGAATTTATATACATTGGAATAATAAAATAGAAATAAACAACCATGAACTAAAATCCATGAAAAATAAAAAGAATATACTTAAATATGAGCAGGAAAGCACTTATTGTGAGTGGACACTTTGTTCAGCCCTGAGCTTCCTGGCTGCCAATTGAGAAAGAGAAACATAGTGAGTTTTCTAATTCCTGTAATCAGAAAAGAGGCAGCACATTGCTTTCCAAAAAAGAGAAACTATCCAGTCACTGAATTCTAAAAGAACTGCTTTGATCACAGACTTAATTTCAAAATTTTATTTAAAATGATTATTTTCTTTGTCTCAAATTCTTACCTAAGTATCTATATTAATTATAACATGAACAAAACATTCATATTATGCAGAAATGAAAACAATGGTTTATCTTCTGACAGTTGAATAAACCACCTATTAACTCTCAAGATTAATTAATTGACATTAATAGGACAGTGTCTTACAGAGCTACCAAAGTGTGGATTCTCCCTAGAACAGTTTTGCTTTGTGTTTCAGGCAGAAAAAAATTTACCGGTAAGTCAAAGATTTCCTGGATCTGGTTGGTTGGCATTACTTGGTGAAAGTGAAACAGAGAGGCTCTACAGTTTTCTGACCTGTTATGCACTGAGGAAAAATTTAAGAATAAAAGTATTTCCCACTAAAATGCAAATGAACATCTCTCTTTTCTTAACATTTTTTATTAGAACTTTGAATTAGATGAGTTCACATTTATACCTTTATCTGCTTATTTTTATATGGATAGATGACTTCCTAAACACCTCTCATAGATTGGCAATAAGAAGTTTCTAATTTTAGATTTTCTTTGGAAAAATATAGGCTATTATTGGACTGTCATACTTAGGAAACCTATTGAAGTATGTACTTGACAAGACAGAGAAAAACAGCTTGTTTCCTTTTCCTAGACAAGACTTGTTTTGGGCAGATGAGTTCAGCATTCTTGATATCTATTTGTTGAAAGTCACAGCATATAAGGTTGTCTTTTTTCTTTCTTCTAGCTTTAGCCTTTATAATAATTTAATAACACAACAATGTAGTGGGAACATTAGGTTAAGCATTTTTAGATATAGATTTCATCTTGAGTAATGGTTCATTCAATTCTAGGAAATGAATACTTCAAAGAAAATAATAATTCTTTGAGGAATTCTAATATTGATTAAGGCAATGCAATCTCTTTGGAAACAAAATATGGTGCTTAGCAGAGAGTAACCAAGTTCAGGGGCAGAATGGAGCAGGGTTGTATACTGTGTCTGGAATATGTAAGAAAGGTGCAGTGTATGTTCCCACAGCACTTCTAATTTGAGAATCTTAGGGCATGATTGAATTGAATTGAAACTCACAGAACTGCAAGATCTACTTGTCAAGGCTACTATCAGGATTTTGCTAGAACAACTGTCTCAACAGGAACATTAATAAAGTCTAAAAATAGAAGACCAACATATGCATGAAAAAAAAAAACGCAACTCAATATAAGTGATGTATGTGGATATATATGAGGGCTGTCCAGAAAAATCCAACCATTATTAGTATAACAAGCACAGTTACATGGTTGGATACTTACTGGATAGCCCTCCTATGTATATATCTATCTATAAATAGAAGTATCTATATATGGATAGATATAAAAAGCACAAAATAATTAAAGGTTTTTTAATGGATATGACTCAAATGTGAGTATATTGAAGTCCATAGTAAGATCAGGCACAAGCCAGAGAGGAAAAAGCTACATTTTGTAACTAAACAACCATTTTTGTAAAATGGAATTTACAAAATTTAAGTTTTGTGTGTATTTTCTCTATTTTTGAAAGTTGGAGTCATTGCATTTAAGTTTATTTTAGATACTGAAATACCTTATCTTTTGTATATTCTATATCTACATTTTGAATCAGTTTCTTTATGCATTTTTTTTTAAAAGTCAACCCTTAGAAATGCATACTTTAGTATTTTGAGCCTCTTGGTGCAATGGGAATAGATTATTGTAAAGAGTTGGCAAAGTGATTCTCTGAAAAATTGTGGTCTTTTTTACATGAACCCATGAAATATTGATAAGTTAACAACTACATACTTGTGTGCATTGATTTTAGTTGAGATAACAAAGGCTTGAGCAAGATTTATAACTAAAAAGTTCTAACCATGAATTTTTTTGTTTTGAGTGTGAATTGGGAGAAGAATGGCACTATTTTAATTTTAACAATGAAACACTTTGTTGTCATTCAAAAATGTATTTTGAGAACTGATGTGTTAGGAACATCACAGGGGGATACAAATAAACAGAAGTCTGGGGGAAAATGATCTAAAAATGAAACCAAAGAGATTATAGACAAAGACCACTGACCGAACTGTTTAGTGTGTGTACTTGAAAGTAATAAGACTGTCATTAATTGTGACCTAATTTTTCAGACTGTGCCTCTCTTAATTTGTCTGTTCTCATTTCCAGGCCACCAAAGTACTGAACTCCTATATTGAGCAATGCTCCCTGTTAAGCAGTGTGAGTGATATCAGGTAAATAAATACACCTCAATTCCTGTTCTCAGGAAATAGCAGGTGAAATATTATAGGAGTCTAAACATAAACAACTGTTGCACAAGATGGGATGTAGTCAAGGCCAAAATAAAAGGAAAATTGCATGTTATCAGTACAAAGAGAAAGAAGAGTCATTCATTTTTAAAGGGAGACTTCATCAATGATAGCCCTCATGTTTTTGTAAGAATTAGAAGCAACAATCCAGTTTGAAGGGTGAGGGTGCACTAAGGGCTTTTGTTTTCTATTTCTATTTATATTACAAACACACCATTTTTATTTGTATATGTTTATGATGATGTCTTTTTATTGCTGTTAATTACTATGAGAAAGGTATCTAATTCCTTAACCATCTTTTGGTGCTATCACGGTAACAAGGGAAAAGGTGGCATTTGAGCAAAGACTTGAGGGGTATCCAGAGTGGCTACAATCTTAAATATGCTTTCTTGGAGAGGGATCGGCATTTGTAAAGATACAGAGAGGCTAAAGGGAGCAGGTTGATTCTTAAGAAAAGATGGGTGACACTTTGCTGGAATGGAAGATTTGGAGGAAAGGTGGATGGAAGGGAGAGAGTTGTCTTGGGGAAAAGGCTATAACTAAATCATGGTGAAACTTCTATGCCAAGGTGGGTGTCTTCTTGAAGTCATTTAGGAGTCACTGGAAGTTTTTAAGAGAACTGACATGTTCAGAGATATAATTCATTAAATTGACCCAGTCAAGTTTCTTCCTTATTTTTGTTGTTGTCACTAATTTGTATTGAAAACAGTATAGTAGAAGAAAAATCCAGTGCAATTTTTCTTTATAAATGGAATTTTTGATATTCTTTGTTTCGCAATACAAAGCATTTAATCACTAGAAGAGCATTGTTAGGCAGAACTGTTGACTCAGTCCTTGGGAAATTCAAAGCTTTTAGTTTGGGCTCCTTGGGTTTATTTAGAATGAACTGAATTAGATGAAAGTACATGTTCACTGCCTGTTTTGTGACATACAAGTATACACAGAATTATGCTAGGATATGTACATCAATCTTTACAGATTTGTTTTTAAATATGCCATGTCATAATTAAAATCCATACACTGTTACACTCTCTAGGATTAAGAGAACTTTCTAAAGTGACGTTTTCAGCTTCACTGACTTCAGAGTAACACATAGTACATGAACACTGATTAAATACTTTCAGTGAAGGATTCAGCAGTGATTCTTTCCTGATAAAAGAGAAAGGTTATGGATGCTTTTCTATAGGGTGCCATAAATAAACATTCAAGGATATTTCAATTTGGGTGCTGTTTCACTATTTTTAGACTGGTAAAGTTACATCTTTCCCTGAAAGGCTTTGTTGAAGGGAAAATAGCTTGTATTTAAATATTGAATATGCAATCAGTAAAGAACAGTCCTGATTAATAATGCAAGACAGCCTTAAAGTAGTGATTTTCTTTTAGTCTCTTCATGGTGGGTAAGATTAGAACAAGGTTCCTATTAGTGAAAAGAGGATAACAAGGTTAGGACTCTTGTTGAATAAGAGCAGAAACTCTGTAGCCCTGATCCATCAGATAGTACTTTATGTCCAACTTCAGTTCATTGATCAATCAAGTGAGCTCTTCAGGGAATTCAAAAGCAAAGTAACATGATTTTTGCCCTTGGGGAATATACTGTCCAGAAAATATTTAAATAATTGGAATAGCTGTCATTTATCAAGTGTTTGCTATGTATCAGACACTTAACTAACAAAGTACAATGTGGATTAGTTAATTTAATCCTCACCATAACTTAAGGTGACCAGATTTTAACATTGGTAAAGTGGGATACCATTGACCAGGGGGGAGGGGGTTCTTGATTAAAAATTTGGTCTATATGGAGCAACAAAAATTTTCATAGTACGCAAAAATAGTATTGTAATATATATTTTTAAATTTCAACATAAGTAAAATTTACAAATCTAATACATAAAAAAATTATGTATAGTATTATTTTATTCTTTGGCATATTTCTCATTTGAGTGAATTTTTTTTAGTAGATCGCTGTCGTTTAAAAGGTCATGAAATCTTTCACAAGAATTTGTTAAATTATATTTTATACATAAAATGGCTTTCAATGTCTCAACACTTAATTGTGATTTTTCTGATGCCCACACTTTATTTACTGTAGAAAAAAACGCGTTCAGTCGCAGCATTAGTTCCTGGTAAGGACAGCACGTATTCCACAATTTTTAGTGCATTATTGTATGGAACATGGTTTGTTTCAAAATGATGAAATATTTCTAACCATTTGTTCTCTATTGTGATTTCTTCTGATGCCCAAGATTTAACCTTTTCCTTATCAATATATATATTTTTTAATAATAATACCTCATTAAAAAGATCATTTTCGGAAATATTACTATATGAAAAATTTTGAGTAATATGATCGAATGATTTTTGTACAACGTTCCAATTAAGTTCTTGTTTTAATGTAACCCAATGAAAATGTTCAATATCATTGTAATATACCGTCCATTCTTCTAAATAATCTATGCAGTTACTATAGAACTTTTTAACGTAATTCATGATATCTGCATGATTTATTGCACCTTGTTCTTCTAGCTGGCTTATACTATTACGGATAGTTAACGGAAGAAAATTATTTTCTAACCGCTCTTGACACTGAAATTTTAAATTATTAACTTCATTTGCTACTTCAATTACCGAAATTTTTTCACCTTCAATAAGTTTTATAGCATTTTGAAAAAGAGCTGCTTGATTGTGTATAAACTCTAGCCAAATTTTTGAAGATTCTTTTTCAAAAAACTCTTCTAAAATTCTAGGACATTTATCCTGTGATAGAAAGTAGGATTTCAAATATTTTCAAAATTCTTTCGACAGCTGGCAAAAGAGCTAACCAGCGCGTTTTACTGTATCCAAGTATTTTCTGATATTCGACTTCCACAGTTTCACAAAATTCTTTAAGCATTTCAACGCGCACAGTGTATATATAGAAATAAGAATATATTTTAATAACAGTATTTTCCATATCTACGGGCAACAAGTCAGCAGCTGTTTGAATGGCGTTATGTATTATGTGCCCTGCACAACCAACACCAATAATGTTTTGATTAAGGTTTTTGTTTAATTTATAAAAAATATTATTTGTACCTCTTCTCGCTTTCCCTCCAAAATTTGCGTTCGTGTGGTCTGCACAATATGCAATCATTTTATGTTTTAAATTGTTTTTTCCAAAATATTAATAATGGAACTGAAAATTATTTCAGAAGTTTCGCCGGGCAAAGAAACGAAATCTAAAATTCTAATTTTTATTCCAGTTTCCGAATCAAAAAATCTAATAATGGTTGGAAATAACTTTATATCCTTATGATTAGATGCGTCAGAATATATGGATATAAAATTAATTTTTTCTAGATTTTTGTTTAATTCTGAAAATGCATATGGGGAAAGCACATTACACACAATTGCCTCAGATTTTGTTCTAGCACAGGCAAATTTTTTGTTGAATAACTTTTTGACAACTTGTGATGTACAGTCCATAGATCTAAAGGAACGATTGTGATTAGTAGCATGAAAAGACATAAGTCCTTCTGCTAATGCTAATTTCTTTTCTTCGTCTCCATAAATTGTTTTCCGAAAAAATTCCTGTATTTTGGAGGAAGAGGCAGCAGTATTTAAATATCTTTTATGTTTCTGTGTCTCCAAGTGCTTTGAAATATCATTCTTCCCGCCATGCGAAATAGAAAATTCACCATTACATTTCTCACATTTTACCATGTAATCGCTTTTGGTTTTTTTAATAAAAGGAAATTCACTTCTTAGATCATCGTTGAATTTGCATCCTCTTTTCTTACTCATTATGTTAAAAATCTAAAAAAAATAATTTAAAATTATATAATAAATTATTATATACATATTGCTTAAAAACAAGTAAGTAGGTACATAATTACATGAACATATTTTATTGTTAGTTTATAAATTAAATTAATTTGATTGTTATAAAGTAACTATATTTTAAAAATTATTTTAATTGTAATCCTATACTCCTTTCTAAATAATAACAATACTAACTTGTATTATTTTTCCTCTGAATTTGCCGTAACGTAAGTCTTAAGTGTCACTTTCAAGGCCGGTGCTAGACTTTTTGCCACCACTATAAAATATAAATAATACAAGTACTGTCTGCTAAATTCAAGAAAATTTATGTATTTATGAAATAAATAAATTACTTACCTAAATTATCTGAATAGCTGATTTGTTGACATCACTTATTTAACTAGCACTAGCATGCAGTACGATGTGTATCGTCTGAGAGACAGTTACAAAATGTTTTCATCATTGCCAATGCCAAAAAATGCCATTGTTCATTAAGTCCAAATAATGGTGGTCGAATTCTAACAACTGATCAACAATGCAAACTTTGATAAGCAGTTCTCGATAATGAGTTCTCAACAATTATTTGTTATTATTAAAGTTTAACATTATAAAATTAACAAAAATAATATAAAATTCATATCCTGGCGAAATAGCCACATGGCCGCCGAAAACTGTATATTCCCTTCCCATTCTCCCGCTGTTCCGTAGCTTGTCGTGCATTCTTTCCAAAAATCAGGACTTTTTTAAAATGCCGCGGGACGCGGGACAAATTGTTAAAAATCAGGACTGTCCTGCCAAAAGCGGGACGTCTGGTCACCTTGCCATAACTCCTTGAGGTAGGACAAATCTTTATTTTACTGATGAGGAGTCAAACCCAGTGAGATTAAATCACTGCCCAAGGTATTATGGGTATTTAGGGGTAGAGTCAGGTTTGACACAGAAAATATAATTTTGGGTCACTGTTCTTACCCACTACTGGAAAATAATGCCTCCAAAAAGGATGCATGAGAGACACAGCTGGTGTAAAGAGGTAGAATGGATATACAGTTTAAGAAAATTTTGTTTCTCAAAGACCATTTATAAGTATGTTGTTTGAAATGCCAAAATAGTTTTGCCCAAAACTGTGCAATATGAGGTGTTTGGTTTTTTAAGGGTCTAATTACAAAAAGCCTAATTACTCCAGAACAGACTCCAGGAAAGTTTATGGTTAAGAACATAAATTTTGGCATCAGACACAGAGAGTGGGAGGGCATTCCCAGCTCTGTCACTAGCTGCAGGGCCTTGAACATGCTCCTTTTCCTAAATGCAGGTACTCATTCATAGGATTAATAATAATAAAAGGGTAAGAACCGAATAGGATAATGGGTGTCAAGTGTGGTGGAACATGCCTGACACATGCAGGGACAGATATTATAGTTGATTAACTAATCATGGATCCTGACAACAGGGACCCAACTACTCGGTTACTTTTTTTAGTTCTTTATTAAAATTAAAACTGCCTTTTACTGCTTTTATAGTATAGTAGCAACACATGTTTATTGCAGAAAACTTATTAAATTGTGTTAGCAGTAATGACATTTAAATTGTCTTTTAACCCAACAGAGACAATCGCCATTAGTATTTTGATGCTTATCCTTCCAGTATTTATATATTTTTCCTGTTTACAAAACATGGGTTCATTTTGCCTAATACTATTTAATAGTCTGCTTTTTAAACCCAAATATATATAATGAATAATGACCACATTTCACTAAATAGACTTTAGCATCATTTTTTTTTTTCTAATAGTGTAGTATTCTTTGGTATGGATATATCATAAATTTACTTAGCTATCCTTTATGAACAGGCATTTAAATGTTTATAGTTTTTTTTTCTATTGTGAACAATGCTTAAATAAACATCTTTACAGGTAAAAAATGTGTGCATGTTTTAAATTAGTTTTAGTCTAAATTATTAGAAATAAATCATGTGACCACATGGTATTCATGTTTTAAACACTTGTAGTTTTTGCTGCCAGATTCACAACAGTTAAACTAGTTTAAATCTATGCCAACAATGTATGAGAATATTCATTTCCCTGAATCATCACCAACACTAGATAGATCAATGGTTGCCCACCTGATAGGTGAAATTGTGTCTATTATTTTAATTTTAGTTTTCTGGACTATTAACGATGCTAGAGTTTTTTTATAGTCTTATAGGCTATTTGTAATTTTTTTGTGACTATTGATACACTTTATATTTCTCTTGAGGTAGTTGTCTTTTTACTACTAAGTGAAAAGTGCTAATTATAAATCAAGACTCTTAATGTTTATCTCCTGTGTTAAAAATATACATATATTTATTTCTGTTTCTCATTTGATTTTAAATTGTATTTCTATACCTTTTGACGTTTGTATAAAAGTTTTTCCTTTTTCAAGTTTATCAGTATTTAATGTTGTTTCCCCATTTATTTATTCATTTATTTATTTTTAAAGATTTATTTTTATTGTTTTTGGCAGAGAGAGAGAGAGAGAGAGAGAGAGAGAGAGAGAATGAGAGAGAGATACAGAGACAGAGAGAATGTGGAGGACCCAGAACAGTCTCCATAATTTCACATCATTGGTTTTTCCACATAGTTTTATTCCACAGGTGGGTGCAGGGCTGCACAGGGCAGGAACTGGGACGGGGTCTCACCCTGGTGAGAACTGAACTGGGGGCACTACCCAGTTCAGCATATGGGTCCACACAGACCAGGGCCGGGATTCGATCCTTGGTCACCAGGGCTGCAAAGTGAACACTTAACCCACTGAGCCGTCCCAGCTTCCCCCCCAATTTATTTTTTTAAATTCAATCAAGAATTGATTTTGGTATATTTGGTTATAAAGGAATTAATTTTAGTTCATGCAACAAACATTAATTGCATGTCTACAGTATACTAGGTAGCATGCATTTGCTTGGTGAATAAACGGTATACAGTACAGGCGGAATTCCTGCCCCAGGAGGCAGATCTTCCTTTAAATGTCTCACTAGTTGTCTCAGAATCAATTGTTGATGCTCATACATCACTTTTCCTCTGGCTTAAATTCCTCCTTCATTACATGCCAACCCATGTGCATAATAAGGTCCCTATCTATCTACCTGTAATTCTGTTAATCCTCTCTCTCCAGGTTACTAGTACTGAGTGTCTTCATACTGTGGTGCCATGCTGAGCATTGTACCCTGATCCTTGAAACTTTCCTCCCCTCAAGCTGCCACTGCTCCAAAATTAACTACTTCCACCTTCATGCTGCTAATAAAAAAGACAGATCCTCAATGTAATTGAGGTATACCCCAAAACACACATGAGAAGAGAGAACAAACAAGTTATTCTGAATATCATTACTGAAAGTACAGAGCTATTGAGAAAACAATCTAAATTGTCCACAAGTTGTGAATGTTGGATACCTCTTAGATAGCTCTGTTAGTAAAAATCTGTATTTTAGGAAAAGGGTGTTCGTAAACTTAAATAATTCGCTATTTTATTTTTCAAATTTCAATAATATAATGTATCTTTAAAATTTTTAGTCTAGAAGAGGGTAATGTATTTTTGAGTTTAGGACCAGCTTCTTGAGTCGACCTGCCTACACAAGCTATTTAAGGCATTTCTGAATTGTCAGGTATTTTCTCTGTTTTCACTGATGAACCCATTAATTTTCTTTCCTTTTTGGGATTCCTACTATAGTAATAGCATTACTGACTCCAGTGATGGTGGAAGTTTTGGAGGTGGTTTGCTTGTCTGATAGGCAGTGGGTACTTGTAAATCAGGTACTATTTTTAAAATAGAGACTTCTTATTAAAAAATCAAATGCTAAACTGTGTACTCAAGTCCACAGTTCAAGGGTGGAAAAGAGAAATAAGGGCTGCTATGATATGAGATAGCTTCATGAATATTCCAAGAATAACTTATTTGAAAAAGTTATGATTCTACTGTTCTTTGAAAGGGTAAAGACAAGCTCCTAGAGGAAAGAAACCATTTGATTGGTGGTGTTTATTCTTCTCTTGTTACAGGTGTAGTGGAAAGAACAGTGGCTTTGGAATCATGCAGACCTGGCTTAAGTTACTAGTTCTGTCGCTTAAGAGCCAATGTTATCTCAGCCATTGTAATTGTTTCTCTAAGCCTTAGTTTCATCAACTATAAAATATACCTCACTGAGTTGTTTTCAAAGAGCAAATAAGATAAATAGTGTGAAGCTTTCTACCAATATATAGCCCATTATATGTACACCATGAAGGTAAATTTTCTTTTTCTTCCTTCATTAACAATAAAATATAAAAATAAAAAAAATAAAAAAAAGAAAGAAAAATAAAATAAAATAAAAAATAAATAATGACAAAAGTAGTCTGTATGGGAAAAAGCATTTGTAGCACTGTAAAACTTTCTTGCTTAATGGCTAAATAAAGAGAGGGTTTTAATTTTTTTAAATGCCTCAATATTTCTATGTGTAGCTATCATTTTTCATATTTTGCTAAATTATGGTTCTTGCAAAGTGCCTTGAACTTTTCCATACAAAGCACACTGTAAGCAGGATGGAATTAACATTATCCTTGGTCTATAAAGTATTATACCTGCATTCTTAGTGATTGACAGTATACATGTTTATACAGTTGATGTTGCCAAGGACATATTCCTGCCTGAGTCTTGCAGCAGTGTTTTGCCACCTGTAACTCTGCTGAATAAAAGTGGTCCCATCTATCATTTCTGTAGCTTTTCCTCATAGAAGCAGTCTTGATAAGTATAAGAAATCCAGGACATTGAAGTATCAACAATTCTTTCCTCTTCAAAGAGGACATCTTTCAGACAAGGCTCTAACAATCCCTTACAAACATTAATTATATAAATCTTACATACTATTGCTTTGTGGGAGGTGAAGTGTTTAGTAAAAATTATCAACTAAACAGAGGTTGGCTGTGTGGAGGCAGGATGGAGATATGAAAAGTGGGAAGTAGGTGCTTAGCATGCATTTGTTGCCTATACGAAGTCAGTTATGTGCTTGACTGGTCCTGTGTATACTTCTGCTTGTTTTTTGACTAATGCATAGAATACAGTATATTCTTTGTTAGAGAGACATTTGTGAGTGGTATGAGCTACTTAAATACTAAAGATGTTAATTCTTAAGGTTAGTTTGGTAAACTGCCTACCCAGTGGCACCCTGTGGTCTGTGGTTTAGTTACTCAATGTCGTATGATGTAGAAACAACCACAAGTTGCACTCAGATTGAGTCAGGGTGGTTCAATCTGACTCCTTAGGAAATTAAATGATAATTAAGAAATTTGGGACCCCTTCGTCAGAGTATATCTCACTGCTAGAGAATGATTTAATGGAGAATCAAACTTTAAAGTTAATAGCAATAGTGTATAGGATTTATACATATATATTAGTGTCTATACTTTTTCTTTTGTTTTATTTTGATCATTGTTCCTATTCTGGAAAACTTGTATCACTAATGATTCACAACAGTAGTAATGACTAATTTGGGAGATGGGGAGTCATTATTTATAAAATCCTAAAAGAAATCGCACATATTATTCATTTGAATCTTTAATAATGCTTTTTAACTTAAAAGATTTATTTCATTGTTTGAGAGGAGAGAGAGAGAGAGAGAGAGAGAGAGAGAGAGAGAGAGAGAGAGAGAGAGAGAGAGAGAAAGAAAGAGAAAGAAAGCAAGCGAGCGCCCAGAGCAGTCTCCACAGCCACAAATCATTAGTCGTGAAATGGTTTCATTCTATACAGGTGGAAGTGGGGCCGCGTGGGGGCGCGAACCAAATGGCCCAGCATGAGAGGTGAGCATCTACCCTGCAATCCACTACATGGGCCTGCTCGGACCAGGGTCAGGATGCTATCCCTGGACCTCATGGTTGCAAGGCAAGTGCTCAATCTGCTGAGCTATCCTGGCATCCCCTAATAATGCTTTTTAGGCTACCAGAAATAATATATCTATTTATTTGTAGCACAGTGATACTGAATAGACTAATGAAAATATTAATTGTCTTCAGTTTCAGCACTGTTAGTCCTTGCCATTAGAATATATCTTACGATTTATGTGTCTACTTACTCTTTAAAATGGGAAAAAAAGTTAATATTTTGTAGTTTCTTTGGTAGGTAGTCTTTTTTAAATTTTGAAATGTAGAATTAATGTATAAAAATAATAAAGAGATCCTTGGTGTTCAGATCCTAGCACAGGACCTGGTACATGTATGTTAACTCAATATTTGCTAAATGAACCATTACCACTGCCATAAACCATTTCCCTTGGTTGACACCCTTGTTAATTTGATTCTTTGATTTGTTTCTGATAAGCCCATTGATTATTTGTGCATTATAAGAACATAATTTAGAATGGAAAGATTTTTTTTTTGGCAAAAATCTTATATTTGAGTTATTCTTGCTCAGAAAATATAAGAGTTTCTGTGACAGTTAGTAGGAACAGCCTGTAAAGAACGTTAGTTAACTGCCCAGTGTGCAATACCCTTTTTCTTTCCTTCCTTGCAGTACTCAGGTTTTCCTTTGAAGAGCCACCCTTCCTCATTGTGTAGCAGCCATTTGTTGGGGTGGGAGTGAACTGACTCTAGTTCATGGGTGGATCACTGTGATCCACCAGCCAATTAGACATTTCACTTCTGCTTGCTCTAGGCTTATGTATACATGTGTGGCAGTACCAGGCTATTGGGATTGGTACAAGGGAGGTTCAGTGTGTGAGCCAGTTGAGAGATGTGAGTAAGAATACATGGAAACCATCTTCTCATGAGACTTGTTTTGGAATCATGAAGGAAGCCTGGAGAGGACATGATGGAGAAGGGTAAAATCAAGAAAACTGTAGAAAAACGGAGCCAGATTCCTGAGTGAGCTATGCCTGAAGCCAGTCTTAGCTCAGAACTTCACTGTTGTTTCTAAAACTAGTTTGCATGTAATGTCTAATCTTTGTAATGAAAACAAAAACAACGAACAGTTGATATATAGCTTTACCCTAATTATATTATTTACATGTAAATGTTAAAAAATACTAGAGTCTCCAAAAAGTACTTTATTTTTGCTTTTAGAGAGAGGCATAACTAATTCCAAAAGCACAAAAGTTTCTCTCTGACTAGAAGATGAAGATACATGTATATATTTTACAGTTGGTTTTAGCCAAAAAGCCGAGAAGCAATTCTTTTATATATTTTAGATAAAGTAGCCACTAGAAAAACATAGTAGAGAAGCTTATAAAAAATCATAAATATCGTCTCTTTTAAAGCATTTTTTTCATGAGTATTTAAGATATTAGAGGTTTTGCATAGCGCAAACAATTCACCCACCTTTACATACTCCTTTTAGGCCCTCTTCCTTAGGAAAATACTCTATTACGAAGGAAGTTACAAAAAAATGGCCATGTTAACAAAAGGTCCCATTTAGGTCACCTTTTCTGATGCCAACAAGTGTTTTACTTTATATTCTTCCTTGTTACTCATTATTGTTCATTTCAAAAAAAAACCCCTGTCAGATTTTCCATGAAGAGTTACCCAAAACTTAGAATACTTTTGGAATTCTGCTTCTCATGACCTAGTTTTATCACAAGAGGGATCAAAGAAGTTTTGTTCTGTTTCTATAGTCAGCTATTTCTTTCAGAGGGCAGATTCATAAGAGTTTGAATTATGCTTACAAGGCAAACATACAAGGCAAGCATACACGACAAGCAGCTACATGGCATTTTAATTACCTCCTTCCACTCCAATGAAAAACAACACTAGGAACAAACAGATGTCTAAGGTTATATTCAGTTTGATTCTCTTAATATAGCAAATAATTGGAATGTTTCCTTTCTTCCTAGGCTTTTCTCTTTTCTTTTCTCCTATCTTTAGTCTGTTTGCTCCCCAAAACATTTTTATTTCCTAAGCATTCACCTTTCACTAATGTTAAGAAAATTTCTACTTGACAAGGTCTTCTCCTTGCTAGACTTTATGTGACATAGTATTAATATTTACAAAGGGAACAGATGGCTGCCTTTGGAATCCACCAATTATAATAGTACCTTGCTAAATCGGAATTGACCAATTAAAGTCCTCAATTAGCTGTAATTGTTAATTCAGCACATATGACCCCTATGTTGACCTCATGATATAGTGAATTTGCAAATGAGTATTTAGAATTCTTTTCCTTCTCTTTGTTGTGAGAAGATAAAAACAAAGGCAAGGAAACAGACTTATCTAAGGAATTTATTAAAACTCAAACAAACAACCCCCGCCCCCAAAATTTTCAGTTTACTCTGGCATCAGTATACATCTAACCTAAGTTTCCGTATTTTCAGCATTTACATCTGTGATATCATTCTTTTTAATCATCATTAAAGTTTAGAGTAATCACTAGCACTTTGAAATTTTTCTTTTTTTTTTTTTTCATTCAATTTGATGAACATTTATTTGTGGACCTTCCAAAATATTCAAAATACTATGCTGTCAAGGCAATAAAAAAAGAGTTCCCAGTTACCATTGCTGCCTAAAAAATCACCTCAAAACTAATGGCTTAAAATAATAGCACAGTTTCTGTGGAATAGGAATTCAGGAAGGTCTCACATGGGTGGTTCTGGCATCAAGTGTCTCACATGGTTGCATTTAGAGTGGTTGGAGTTGGAAAAGCAGGGAGCTAAAGGAGATAAGGTCCTATCTTCCTTCACGTAGCTTCAGGACCTAGCCATGTACTCTCTCTAAGTAGTCTAGTGTGGGCTTCATTACAGTACGGTGGGCTTAAAGAAGATAGACTTTTTATTTATTTATTTATTTAATACCAATTTTATTATATTATTTATTTATTTATTGTTAAATTTATTGGGGTGACATTAATTGATATCAATTACATTGTTTCCAGGTGTACAAGTCTACATTACATTGTCTATATATCACATTATGTGCTCACCACCCAGAATCAGCTCACTTTCCATCACCATATGTTTGATTCCACCTCCCTACTCCCCGCCACATCTCTCTCACCCACCTTCCCCTTTACCCTCAGGTAACCACTGAACTATTGCCTGTGTCCATGAGTCTTTGTTTCTTTGTTCCTTTCAGTTTTATATTCCACCTATATGTGAGGTCATATGTTTCTTGATTCTTTCATTCTGACTTATTTTGCTTAATAAGATATTTTCAAGGTTCATCCATGTTGTCACAAATTTCTGTATTTCAGAAGATGGACTTTTAAAATAGCTCATCAAAGCAAGTGTTCTGGCTAACAAGGTACAAGCTGTATCACCTTTTTTTTTTTTTTAATAAATGTTTCTTTTTTAAATTTTTTTTTTAATTTATTTTTGACAGAGAGAGAGAGAGAGATACAGAGACAGAGACAGAGGGAGAACTGAACTGGGGGAGCTCCTCAGTTCAGCATATGGGTCCGCACGGCCGGGGCCGGGATTTGATCCCTGGTCCCCAGTGCTGCAAAGTGAGCGCTTAACCCACTGAGCCATCCTGGCTTCCCCTGCATCACCTTTTATGACTTCATGGAAAAGTCATGCAGTGTCATTGCTACTGCATTCTATTGATTACAAGTTAGTCACTATTCCTTCCAAATTCAGTGGTAAGGGAATTAGATTTCATGTCTCTTTGAGGGAGTGCTAACTTTTTAGAAAAGCATGTAGAACTAGAAATGTGGTCATCTTTGGGAAATAAGATTTGCCATGATCTTTTCTCAAGAAGTGCGTAATCTAGTGGATAAAATGATGATTCTAAAACCAGGTCCTGTGGAAAATTCACAGAGGCGCTGTAGGATATTTTGCATTTTGGGGGAAACTGTGACTTATCAGATGCCATGTGATTTACTACTATTGGGACCTTATTCATCAATAAATGGAACTGATAGGTATTTCTTTTGTCCTAGTTAAGTCATGAAAAAAATTACAAAGATAGTTTAGAAATGCCTGGGATAAAAAGACAGAGAAATTCACCTACAGTCTTAGCAGGCCCATAATCAAAATTTGTAAGGTCAAAGGCCTGAACACAAATGGAACTAATACTAATCTGCTCCTTTCTTTTTCCACTCCAGCTCCTACCTTTGTGGGGTCATACCCATGTATGTGGACACTCCCACTTTATATCCAAACTCTGTCCCTTCTGTCCCCACTGCAATAACAGCTTCTTCTTGCCCCAAGGAGGGAGCACTCCAGAGGAAAGTCAGCCCTCTGGAGGCAGGAGAGGGGAAGAGGCCCATGAAAAAACAGACTCTAAATTTAGACAAAATGTGATCTAGGGAAGGAGACCAGGGCTTTGGATGGGCAGGCTCCTTTGGCCTTGAGGACCCTCAGCCCATTTGGAGGGGCACGGCTGGAGGGCCTTCTAAAATACAGAGACCTGGGCAAGGCCTGGTCTAAGGGAGGTACTGAGCACAGAACCCAGCATATAACTAGTGCTGTGTACATACTTGATGAATAAATTAATCCAGGGCAGGTTCCAATAAATATGCCAAGTGAGGTAAATACTGGTGACAGTGGAAATGAAAAAAAGAATTATTAATTCTGACTAGGTATCTTGGGAAGGCTTCTGTGTGCGTTACTTTCAAAGATGAGGGAGCAAAAAGAAGTAGGAGGAAGTTGGATGGGAATTTGGTAAAATGCAGGGATTAATGAAGATGCTAGAGACAAGCATCAAAAGAAAATCTAAAATTGCACTCATTGTCAAGGGTGAATCTGGGTTTAATATCTTCCTGAAACTTTTGCAAGTTGACGGACCTTCTTTCAAAATAAGAATACAAAATTAGGTACAAAGAGTTCACACAAATTACACATTTATAAAAGCTCACAAAGCCACAAATACCAAAAAAAAAAAAAAATCTCAAAAAGAATTTTTAAATTGTCTGCCATATCTCTATAGTAATTTTTTAAAAAGTTTGGCTGTATACTCTTTGATTGCTTCTTTCTTAAAAATAAATTTTATATTGTATAGAGAGTATAGAAAGGTAATTACTCTGGTGTGACTGAATATTTAAAAAATTGATAATTTATAAACATTGAGCACCATTGTTATTAGTAATGTCATGTAAATTTTTACAGCTGCTGTCAAATTGGGAAAACCTCTTATGCTGTTGGACTGATATAGACCTGCTGTAGTAGTTATGGGTTTGTTCCCTTCAAACCTAGCAATTCTGATAAATTATGTATCACACAATTACCATAAACAGTGAAAAATCTGGAGCTTTCGTAATTGTCTATAGTTCTGCATTCTCTAATATAGTCCTGAAAAGAGAAAACATCTGTTTTGATTGGATCTTGATGAGAACCAAATCTTCTGTTAAAATTTTATGCACTTGATGATTGAAAGAATTTTCTACAGATTAGCTTCTGGCTCCATGCGTTTCAACCTCGTCTCTGCACCCCCACATGCTATCAGAGCTGAGCGACTGGGGAATCATCAACCTCTGGCCCTGCACTTGTGCGTAGACCAGGACAGTTGACACAGAAGTGGTAAGGGGATTTTTGGAATCTATACCTACACTGGGATAGCAGCAATAACTTTCACGGAGGTAGCTGTCAACCGTATAAATACAGTAGTCCCCCTCATTCACAGTTTTGCTTTCCAGTTTCAGTCACCTGAGGCCAATTGGGGTCTAAAAATACTAAATGGAAAATTTCTATAATAAGCAATTCTTAAGTTGTAAAGTGTGTGCCATTCTGAATAGCATGATGAAATTCTGCGACATCCACTTTGACCCTCCAGGGTGTGGATCACCCCTCTGTCCAACCTCTCCATGCTATATATATATATATATATATATATATATATATATATATATATATATATATATATATATATATATATATATTCCCACTCAGTCATGATGTAGCTTTCCTGGTTGTCCAGATCAACTGTCCTGGTATTGCACCCTTGTGTTCAAGTAACCCTTTTTGGCAATTTGGACATGCAAAAGATAATCCATAAAGTGCTTCTTTTTAGTGAAAAGTTGAAAGCTCTCTACTGAATAAGGTCTTTTATCATTTCATATTGTCACTAGAAGAAGGGTGAATACAGTACAAGATATTTTGTGAGAGACCACATTCACAAAACTTTTATTATAGTATATTGTTATAATTGTTTTATATTATTATTATTGCTTTTCATTTTTCACTGTGTCTAATTTATAAAATAAACTTTATCATAGGTATAGGAAAAAACATAGTATAGAAGGGCTGTCTGGAATGTAGCCAGCCATGTGACCGTTCTTGTTATATTGAAAATGGCTGGATTTTTTTTGGACAGTCCTCCTATATAGGGTTTAGTACTATCCTCAGTTTCAAGCATCCACTGGTGATCTTGGAACTAATCCCTGTGAATAATGGGGGATTACTACATGACAATTTACTGAAACTATATGTATCCTCAACTTAATCAACCACCTCTTTTTTTTTGCTTTAAGATTTATTATTTTTGAAGAGACAGATTGAGAGAGAGAGAGAGAGAGAGAAACAGAGAGAAAGAGGAGAGCCCAGAGCAGTCTCCATAGTTTATGCCATCAGTTTTTGACATGGTTTAGTTACACACAGGTGGGCAGGAGCCACACATGGCAGAAACTGGGCTGGAGGCCTCCTGCATGGGAGGCACACTCCCTCAAGCCAGGGGCTGAACTGGGAGGCAAGAAGTGAATTCGGGGTCTCCCACATGGGAAGCACACCCCAGCTCAGTATATGGGTCCTCACAGACCGGGGCCAGGATTTGATTCTTGGGCCCCAGGTCTGCAAAGCCAGTGTTTAACCACCTGAGACATATCAGCTTCCCCGACCACTTCTTAATCATATTTTCAAAATGTGCATGGCCACCCTAAGTCACCTAGTATGAGGAAAAGGTGGAGTGGAAAGAGACAGTGAACTTAACCAATTACTTAAAAATATATATTACTTTGCACATTTTATAAACTCATGTGCCCATGTGAACCCAATGTTATAGCCCTCCTGGGGCCTTGGAGGGACCTGTGCAAATTAGGCCCTTGAAGTTTAAATACATTCACTTAAATCCACCTCTGCTCACCATTTTGTTTACATTTGCTATGGCAGAGAAATAAACGGACACAATGTATTCTGTACTAGAAAAGAACACTGGACTGGAATGTAGAGAACTGGAGCTGTTGTTCCAGCTTTCCCAGACTCTGTTCCTTTGGGCCACTCTCTGGGATTTACTCTTGTTAGCTGTTAAGTGTTGGCTCTTCTTTATCTGCAAAAGGAAGTGAGAAATCTGCATTCTAGTTATGTGAATCTCTGTGGCCCCACCTGGGAGGAATATCACTTTAAATTATGCAAATTATATGCATTTAAATCCATATTATTTCATCAGTTAATACTACCATTTCCATAATCATACTAATGTAACCATTTAAACAATGAGCAAGAACTTAAAAGTAGTTGAACTCTATTATAGAGAGGTATACCCCAAAACACACATGAGAAGAGAGAACAAACAAGTTATTCTGAATATCACTACTGAAAGTACATTGGAGCAATTTCTTTCAGTTTTAAAAAAGTTTGTCTTTCAAAAAATTTGCAGAAGTCATGCAAGCTGTTTGTAAAAATAATTCAAATTCAGGAATTTATATAGCAAAAAATAGAAGTCTCATCTCCAAATTCCACTCCTCAGGGGAATTATTGCTAACAGTTAAGACAAGTATATAGCCTTCCAGAGCTATTCTATGCACACTCAATGGATGACATTTTGAAATATTAACTGAGGTGCCCCCCCCCACCCCCCCCCCCCCCCGGCCCCCCAGCCCCCTGCTGTATTTCCTGGTGGTCCTGGCCTTTCACTCATTCCATCAGCTAGCACATTCTATATTCATTGCCTCAGGGAAAAGATGACCCAACTTAATGCGTTTAAAAAAGGAAGTCAACAACTTTTGAGTGTCATATTTTAGTTTCTAGCCCTTGTGGGAATAAAAAGAAATTTGAAAGAATATATGATAAGTCAGAAGAAGCCTTAGAACTTTCAAGACTAGATAAAAAATGATTTTAATTCTTGGGAGAAGAGAGATTCAGAGAGGAAGAAAGGACCTTTGGCAGCTTATGCTGCTTTCCTCTCATAATTAGAAAAATACCACATTTTTGTGAATGAATTACAATATGGTGCCTTGTTGAGTGGATCCTTCTCAAGGACTGTGGCTTAGATAGCTGACAACATCTTTGTGCAAAGACAAAGGCCCCTCCTTTTTCCAGCAGCCTCAGCCCCAAACTGAGGGTCTCCCCTTCCTCTCATCCCATCTCATGCCTAAGCAAGTGTCTTTGTGCAGTGTTCAAGCCACACAACTGCATAAGGCATCCCTCACTGGGGGTTTCTGAGAAAGAAGACCCTCTGTCTTGCCTCCACAACTCAGGTGAATTTGGCAGTAGAGAAACAGGACTCAAGAAAGATTCAGGGAATTTGAAGGTGGAGGGATTGTGCCTGTTTTCTGGGTAGATCCTCAGGTAGGGCAGAAGAAATGCCACTGGGATGTGTCTAGACCACTTGGATCTTAGACAGTCTCTTGAAATTTTATATAGCTTAGGAAAAATGGAACGACTCTTGGGATGGGCACGGAAGTATCTGCAAGAACCAGATTTGGCAGAGGAAGGACACAGAAATGACTTGCATGATTCTAAGATGGGTGACTAGATAGGGTGAAAATGGATTCTAGGACACCAGGACTGATAGAGGACAGAGCCAAGGACGAGATGTCTCTTTACCCACATCTTGGCCCTACATCAGCTTTCTTGGAACTCAAACGCAACATCAGGAATAGATTTTCCATTACCACATAAAAATAAGATGAAAACAAAATAAATTTATTATTAAAAAAAAGTTATAAAAAATAAATAAAAAAATATATATTAAAAAAAAGGGGAAGCCGGGATGGCTCAGTGGGTTAAGTGCTCACTTTGCAGCACCGGGGACCGGGGATCGAATCCTGGCCCTGGCCCGTGCGGAACCATATTCTGAACTGGGAGCTCCCCCAGTTCAGTTCTCTCTCTGTCTCTGTCTCTGTATCTCTCTCTGTCAAAAAATAAAAATAAATAAAAAAAATATATATTAAAAAAAGTTATATGTTTTGTTATCTGAGTTTGTAAATCAAGATTCATATTTCATTAGCACTGTAATGCTAATAAAATTGTGCATAGACTTGACATTGTATTTGGGACATTCTTCTATATACATACATAAAGAACTTTCAGAACCTCCCTTCGTAATATGGCTCTGTTTAGCATCTATCTAACTATTTGCTTAATGTTGAAGTTGTATCAGTTTTACTCATATGAATACTATAGCAATGATTATCCTTTTACATAAACCAACTATTGTTAGCACAGCCTCTTTGAACAGTCTTTTTGTGTACCTAGATACCAGGTATTGAGAGAATTATATTCCAGTTGGAGAAACACACACACACACACACACACACACACACACACACACACACTTCCTCTCTTACACGCACATCAATATGAGAAATGGTGCTAAAATTCATGCTCAGTTCAATTATTTTTTTAAGGTTTATTTTTATTGTTTTTGACAGAGAGGCAGAGAGACAGAGAGAAGGGGAGAGCCCCTAGCAGTCTCCATAGTTGTACAGTCATCACTTTTCAACATGGTTTCACTACATAGGTGGATGCAGGCTATGCAAGGCAGGAACTGGGTCAGGGGCCCCCTGCATGGGAAGCACTCGCCCTCGATCTAGGGGCCTCCTACATAGGAAGTTCACACCAGTGAGAACTGAACTGGGGGCACACCCAAGATCAGCATATGGGTCTGCACAGGCTGGGGCCAGAATACGATCCTCAGACCCCGAGTCTGCAAGACGAGCACTCAACCTGCTGAGCCATCCCGGCATCCCCTCAGTTCAACTTTTTAGCACTAATATATTTTATCAAATTTAATATTGTTATGTGGCAAGTTTGTATTTTTAAGAAATAAAGTGAAGGTGTTTTGGATTGCTGGAGGTAGAAGGCTAGGAGATTTGTTGCTCTGGTTAACTCCCTTCCCTCCTCAAGGCCCTGCCTTTTCCCTGGCCCTCACCTCTGAGTCATTTCCCAGGCAGAGGGCTGGCATTCTATTCCTCATGCTCACTGGTCAGGAATGTCACAGAAGAGATTTAGGATGTTAGTCAGCAAAGGCAGTTTAGGTGTCTTTCGTGGCTTTTTGACTCTTGCTTCTGTGATTTAACACCAAGTGGTATAAGGTTAGTATGTTCTCCTTTCTGTTTCCTTCATGTCTAGTATGTAATTCAATTACAGCAGTTACCACATTGTTCTTCCTTAAAAACACTATTCCAGAAGAGGAACATTTCATTTAGCTTTGAAACCTATAAAACTTACCCATAAAACTTGGCAAGTATTACCGGTAGTTTTTTTTTCATGAAGGCCTTCTAAATAAATGAAGAGTCACACACATTTGCACAATGACTTAAATATAGTGCACACAAACTCACCTTCAAATACGTAGATAATTTTTAAAAGTACAAATTTCCTTTTTTAGTCTTTCCTAATGTTCCTTGGGCCTACTATATAGGTGTCTAAGTGTTCTTGCTTTAGAATAGATTTATAGAACAGGGTTGGAATTGGCCCAAATGTCCCACATAATATTCTTACAGCCACCTTTGTTAGATGACATAATGAGAGCAGCATATGTACCGATAACAACTGCTATTGTGTGTGAAGGATGGATTTGGTAAACGTTAAACAAAAATGGAACTATGTCTGCTTTTTACATCTATGAGTTAGGAGAATCCAAAAGCTGCCCACTTCATTCCGTCTCTTTCTTGTATTTATTTATTTATTTATTTATTTATTTATTTAAATTGTTTTTGACAGAGAGAGAGAGAGAGAGAGAGAGAGAGAGAGAGAGAGAGAGAGAGAGAGAGAGAGATACAGAGACAGAGAGAGAACTGAACTGGGGGAACTCCCCAGTTCAGCACATGGGTCTGCATGGGCGTGGGCTGGGGCCAGGATTCGATCCTCGTTCCCTGGCGCTGCAAAGTGAGCACTTAACCCACTGAGCCATCCCGGCTTCCCCTCTCTCTTTTAATCCAGCATGAGTGGGTGGAAGACTTCATAGAATGAAACACAAAATGGAGTAGGGTAGAGAGCGTGTGATACATGCCTAGTAGGTGATGGAGGGAGCAACCACATGAAGATAATAGTTTCTTATATACTTTTATTTCGACATAATCTTAGACTTACAGTAGAGTTGCAAGGTTTCTAAGCATTCCCATATACCCTTCTCAAAAAGGTAAAAATTGGAAGTTGCAGACATGATGCCCCTTACCCTTAAATATTTTCAATGTATATACGAAAATTAAGGACGTTCTTTTTATATAATTAAGTATAATAATTAAAAACAGGAAATCAACACTGATACATAATTATTATCTAATATACGGACAGATTTTTTTGAACAATTCAGGCAATTCTCTGTATAAAAAAACAAAGAAATACAATAACAACAAAAAAACTCTGCTGATCTCACATTACATTCAGTTTAATATTTTGTAACCTGGAACATTTTGAATCTTGCTTTGTATTTTATAACACTGACATTTTTGAAGTGTATGACCAGCTATATAATGTTCCTCAATTTGAATTTGTCTGATGTTTCCTTATGATTAGATTCAAGTTATACATTTGGGCAGAAATTTCACAGGAGTGGTACTCTGTCCTTCTGAATTCATCATACCAGGAGGCATGGGATGTGGGTATATACCATTACCAATGATGTTTGATCATTTCAGTAAGGTGGTATTGGCCAGATTTCTCCACTGAAAAGTTATTATACTTTTCATTGTAATTAATAAATATTGTATGGGAGAAACTTTGAGACTGCGTACCTATTCATCAAATTCATACATACTGTTTCAGCATTCATTAACGATTCTTGCCTAAATCAATCATTTCAACAAGAGTTGCTAAACAGCAACTTCCTGAGTCCATTCTTTTCTTTTGTATTTATTAGTTGGTCTTACAGTGTAAGGAAAAGCTTTCTCTTTTTATGTATGTTTGTACGTACATATTATGTACATATGTATATATGTATGTATATCATTATGGACTCATGGATTTTTTTTAGTGAGTTATAATGTTGCTGTTATGTTATTTTGATGCTCAAATTTCCAAAATTTACTCGTAGGAAGTCTTTCAAGCTGGCTACGTTGTTCTTTTCATATATCCCCATCAATCTTTGAGCACTTAATTTCTACCACAGAAAGATATTTCAGACTCAAGTAGCGCTTTTTTCCCTGCCTCAGATTTGTTTTGTTTTGTAAGTGCAGAATGACTGTCATTGCTTCTGGCCCTTTTCAGCAGACAGAGCTGGGAAAAGCCACAGGGATTATTCAGACCTTCCCCCTTTCCACATTTGTAACTCTTCTTTGTCAGTAAGAAATCTGGCTCCCAATGACAGTGGTATATTTACTTATGTGCTTAATCCTAGAATATACAAAAAGTAGTTTCAGAATTCTGAGAGAAAAACTCTACTGATTAGACTTCTTCAATAATTGTTAACACTTTTATTTCTTTTTAGCTTAAAGGTACATACCGGTAGGCCAACTGTTTCACT
This sequence comes from Craseonycteris thonglongyai, assembly GCA_004027555.1. Taxonomy (NCBI): domain Eukaryota; kingdom Metazoa; phylum Chordata; class Mammalia; order Chiroptera; family Craseonycteridae; genus Craseonycteris; species Craseonycteris thonglongyai. The sequence continues at coordinate 53,440 of PVKE010002839.1, forward strand.
GAAAAGTTACTTGAGTTAGCTCTCCCTTCTGTCCTTCAGTTTGGTTCATGTGTTTATTTCTGTTTGTAATTACACTTTCTAGGCCCCCTCCCCTGCTATCCTTGTTTTCTTGAGTAATGAAGTATTCACTTGGTTTCACAAGTCAGTTATATAAAAAGTGGTGTAATTTCCCACTGTTCCTTTTATTCTCTTTGCCAATCTTAGTTTCTATTTTATGCTGCCTGTGTTTATTTATGCACAAATGATTAGAAACATGCATATTTTCTAAATTTCTCTTCTTTCTTACACAAAATAACTTTCTATAGATATGCTTTTTAAAAAATTTAACATATCTTAGAGAGAACTACATATTGGTTCATTATTTTTTATAAAGCTGCATAATACTCCATTGTGTGGATGCACCATGGTTTATTCAAATGCTTTCCTATGAATGGGCATTTAGGTAGTTTACAACATTGAAAAATTATAAACAATACTGCAAATGAATAATCTGAACAATATTGTACAGATATATTTTTATATTGTTGGAAGTGTATTTCAGGGTAAATTTCTAGAAGTGGGATTGATGGGTCAAAAGGTAGACATATATGTAGTTTTGTTAGCTATTGCAAATCCTTATTTGTAAAGGTTTTGTACATATCAACCATGTATGAGAGTGCCTGTTTTAAATTTTTGCCATATGATAAATGAAAAATATTATCTTATTGTAATTTTAATTAACATTTATTTTATTAATAAGGTTGATAATATTGTACTATGTTTATGAGCCATTTTTATATATTTTTTAAAATATTTATTTTATTGTTTTTGAGAGAAGGTGAGAAAGAGAGAGAGAGAGAGAATGGAGGAGTGCCCAGAGCAGTTGCCATAGTTACACATCATTAATTGTGACATGGCTTCATTTCACACAGGTGGATACCAGACTGGGGGGTCTCCTGCATGGAAGGCGAGAACCTTTGCTACCATGCCATCCCATAACGATCTCAAAGAGAAGGGAATCAACCTTGGGTAAAAAGATATTCAAAGCAGGAAGTTCCGTTAACAACTAGAGATGCTGTTCTTATGTTTGCAGCTGAGTTTGGGCAGCCAGGGAAGAATGAATAAAAATAAGAGCTGGTTTTTCCACTAATGAGTAGTGGGGTGGTTGAATTAGCTGACCTTTATTTAAGGTCTCTTCCACCCTGGGTTTTATGATTTCATGAATCATTCCTCTGACTCAGACCAATTTAGTGATGAAATGGCTGGGAGGTGTGGGGGTCAAAAATAAGCTTGAAATGTGGTAAGTGGGTGAGAACAAGGTGAAAAGGGGTGAGATTTTAAATTAAAGTACAGTTAGGAAATAATAATTTTATCCTTTCAAAACTTGGTACCAGAACAGGGAGCAAAATTGTACATTGAAAAGGGATGTTGGTTGGATAGGGAATAGCAGGGGCAGGTGATAATGTGGTCATCATAGAGGATGAATTCAGGGAGTTGGATGGGAGTTTAAGGATGAATATGAAAGAAAGCATCACCAGCCAATGTTCCAACAGAGAGAAGGAAGCAGTTTAAAGGTGTTCACAAAATCCTTAGAGTGATTTTTCTCTCTCCCAATTTTATCTGCTTTGTTTATGTATACATACTAAAAACGACTTTGGATAAGACAATCTAATATAAAATCTGTAGAATTTTCTGAGTAGAAGTAAATGCACTGCATTTGGAAAACTATCTTCAGATTTCAAGGCTATACTTACAAGAAAGACACTAAGGGAGAAGTGAGAGGCTTCTGTAGATCAGGGCATGTATAAGAGACAAAGTATCTTAAAGCAACTTAATGTAATTTAGCTTTTCAGTTGTGGAAAATATCTTCCTTCAGTCGACCAAGGAGAGGTTGAGTTTGTGAATCATTGTATATGAAAGTAGATGTGCCATTTTCATTTAATTTTAAAGACATATTCAAAACAATGATATACAAAGGAGAAGTAGGCCTGGAGAATGACAATAGTGACCCTGACACTGTGGTAACTTAAAAGGGGTATATAATGTTTGCCTGTTATAGCAATGATAATGATGATGATGATGATGATGATGATGATGATGATGATGATAAACAGACTCACTGGAAGGCTTGACCTTCTTTTTTACTGGTATGATGAAATCTTTCTATCACCACAGGGATAAAAAAATCTGAGAGCAAAAATTTATGTGCAAGCAGCACCAAGGTAGCGTAAATAAGGAAATAATGTTCCCCTTTAAATGACCACTTTGGGGAAGCCAGGATGGCTCAGTGGGTTAAGTGCTCACTTTGCAGCGCTGGGGACCGAGGATCAAATCCTGGCCCCGGCCAGTGCAGGCCCAGGTGCTGAACTGGGGAGTTGCCTCAGTTCAGTTCTATCTCTGTCTCTGTATCTCTCTCTCTCTCTCTCTCTCTCTCTCTCTCTCCCCTCCGTCAATAAATAAATAAATAAATAAATAAATAAATAAATAAATAAATAAATGACTGCTATGGTTCTTCACTCTTCTGTGTTGGCTTCCTTTTATTCAACTTCTGAATGGCTGAGCTGTAGAAGGTAAAATAAGTAGCCTCTATTCTACCCATCTATGCCCTACATAGCTCTTCCATTCTGAATTGAGCAGAAAAAACAATAAAAATGTCTTTTATTCACTTTTTGACTCATTTCTTTTTTTTATTTTGGATAAATGCATCAGTTCAACAACAAGGATAAATAAGATGGAATATCTTACACTTGAGGATCTCACAGTTGTGGGTTGAAGGTGGTAATAAATACAAAAACAGGTAATTTTAAAGCAATGTGGTAACTCAAGTAATAGATATACATGTAAGAGATTATAGAAAAACCATTTCCAAGGCTGGATTAAAGGTGAATCTGATGGAAAAATATTATATAAATCTGACTGTATTATTAGTAGTACTGATATAATCCTGTTTTATTCACCTTTTCTTGTCTTCTCCTGTTTTCAACTCAATTTAATGTTGAAATGTGGCTAGAACTGCCCAATAGCTAAAATATAAACTTAGTAATAAAAATAGTTAGTAGTTATTGAGTACTCCACTGCATGCCATTCACTAGGCAAAACATTTTCATATTTTAACTCATTTAATTGTCACAACCCTTTGAGGTAGTTACAGTTATTGTTTCCATTTTACAAGTGCTTAAACTGAGGCACAGAGAGGTTAAATGATTTGTCCAAAGACACACAACCAAAAAGTAGTAGAATTAGGATTGAATCCAGGCACTTAGTTATTTTTTTGTTGTTGCTAAATTTATTGGGGTGACATTAATTGATATCAATTGCATTGTTTCCAGGTGTACAATTCTACATTACATTGTCTATACATTGCATTATGTGCTCACCACCCAGAATCAGCTCACTTTTCATTACCATATGTTTGATTCCCCTTCCCTACTCCCTCACCATCTCTCCCACCCACCTTCTCCCTTTCCCTCAGGTAACCACTAAACTATTCACTGTGTCCATAAGTCTTTGTTTCTTTGTTCCTTTAAGTTTTATATTCCACCTATAAGTGAGGTCATGTTTCTTGATTCTTTCATTCTGACTTATTTTGCTTAATAAGATGTTTTCAAGGTCCGTCCATGTTGTCACAAATTGCTGTATTTCATCTTTTCTTATTGCTGAGTAGTATTCCATTGTATAAATGTACCACATCTTCTTTATCTAGTTGTCTATCAGAGGATACTTTGGTTGATTCCATGACTTGACCACCTTGAAGAATGCTGCAATGAACATTGGGATACATGTATCTTCGCAAATTAAGGTTGTCTGGGTTTTTTGAGTAGATAGCCAGGAGAGGGATGGCTGGGTCATATGACAATTCCATCCCTAGTTTTTTGAGGAATCTCCACACTGCCTTCCACAGTGGTTGTACCAGTTTACATTCCCACCAGCAGTATATGAAGGTTCCTTTTTGTCCACAGCCTCTCCAGCACTTGTTATTCTTTGTCTTGTTGTTATAGCCATTCTAACAGGTGTGAGGTGGTATCTCATTGTGGTTTTAATTTGCATTTCCCTAATTGCTAGTGATGTTGAGCATTTTTTCATGTATCTGTTGGCTGTTTTTATGTCTTCAGGAGAAAAGTGCCTGTTTAGGTCTTCTGCCCATTTTTTTAATTGGATCATTTGTTTTTCTTGTTGTTGAGCTGTATGAGTTCTTTATATATTTTAGATATTAGCCCCTTATCGGAGGCATTGTATGCAAATATTTTCTCCCATTTGGTTGGTTTTCTTTTTACTCTGTTGATGGTGTCCTTTGCTGTGTAGAAGTTTTTAGTTTGATATAGTCCCATTCATTTATTTTTGCTTTCACTTCCCTTGCCTTTGGGATCACGTTCATAAAATGCTCTCTGAACGCAAGGTCTATAAGTTTAGTGCCGATGCCTTCTTCTATGCATTTTATAGTTTTGGGTCTTTGTGGAGGTCCTTAATCCACTTTGAGTTAATTTTTGTATGTGGTGACAGTTCACAGTCCAGATTCATTCTTTTGCATGTGGTTTTCCACTTTTCCTAGCACCATTTACTGAAGAGGCTTTCTTTTCCCTGTTTTATATTTTTTGCTCCTCTGTCAAAGATTATCTGTCTGTATATTTTTGGGCTTACTTCTGGGTTTTTTATTCTGTTCCATTGGTCTGGATGTCTGTTTTTCTGCCAATACCAAGCTGTTTTGATTATTGGATGCTTTGTAGTATAGACTGAAGTCAGGGAGTGTGATGCCTCCAGCCTTATTTTTTTTCAGAGGATTGCTTTGGGAATTCGGGTCCTTTTGAGGTTCCATATGAATCTGATAATTTTTTTAAATCTATTTCTTGAAAGAATGTCTGTGGGACTTTGATGGGAATTACATTAAATCTGTATATTGCTTTGGGTAATATGGCCATTTTAACTATGTTGATTTTCCCAATCCATGAACATGGAATATCCTTCCATTGTTTATATCTTCTTCAATTTCTTTTAATAGTGTCTTATAGTTTTCTGTGTATATGTCCTTAACGTTCTTTGTTAAGTTTATTCCTAAGTATTTTATTTTTGTTTTGATCACAAATGGTATAATTTTTCTCATTTCTCTTTCTGGAGTTTTATTGTTTGTGTATAAAAAGAGCTGTGAATTTTTGTACATTAATTTTGTATCCTGCAACGTTACTGTATTCATTTATTGTTTCAATTTCCTTACTGTTGATTGGTTTGTTCAGGCACTTAGTTCTTGATGCTCTTTTTTCTTTTTGCTTTATGAAATTTTTAAAAAATTCTTTTGTGAGTTTTTTTGTTGTTAAATTTATTGGGTTGACATTGATATCAATTACATTATTTTCAGGTGTATAATTCTACATTACATTGTCTATACATCACATTATGTGCTCACCACCCAGAAACAGCTCACTTTCCATCACCATATGTTTGACTCCCCCCTCCCTATTACCCTCCCCCCATCTCTCCCACCCACCTCCCCTCTTACCCTCAGGTAACCACTAAACTATTGACTGTGTCCATGGGTCTTTGTTTCTTTGTTCCTTTCAGTTTTATATTCCACCTATAAGTGAGGTCATATGTTTCTTAATTATTTCATTCTCACTTATTTCTCTTAATAAAATGTTTTCAAGGTCCGTCCATGTTGTCGCAAATGACTGTATTTCATCTTTTGTTATTGCTGAGTAGTATTTCATTGCGTAAATGTACCACATCTTCTTTATCCAGTCATCTATCAGAGGCTCTTTGATCAGTGCACTCATGCTTTTTCTCCTCTTTTTATCAAAATATGCTGTTGGGACTCTTTTTTACACTAGGGTATTAGGGTCCAATAAATTTAACACATTATTTACTTTATGAATATTTACAAAAGCAGAGTACTAAGACAAAGGAATAAATTTCTAATTGTAGAATCGCAGTCACCAGCACAATACCCCTTAAATCATACCACTTTATCCATCTGTTCATTTATTAACTATTTATTGAGTACCGAATGGCTATGTCACAGGTTGTGTTCTCTGGAAGTAGCAGCTGAGATGGAATTTGGAGTCCAAGATATTTATTAGGGATCAATACCTGTGATAAAAGGTGGTGGATGCCAAATTAGGCCACGAGAGAAGCCAAATTGCAAAATAGGGCTGACAAAACCTTGGCCCACTGGGCAGGGAGTTCTGGAGTCAGTATTGCCCATCAGAGTTGTCCTGGGTTAGCTTCAGGCCTTTATCCTCCATTACCACTCCCATTGCCTTGCATGGTTACTGGATGCAGGCTTCTGAAGAAAGGCATGACTTCAGGTGAGGCAATTCTCTATCTACAGCTGAAGCCAACTATGATGGACTCAACAATTATTTAGAGGCTGGCTGAACTCCCAGTAGCTGGGCAGCACATCTTGTTAGAGGGAGCATATGGGTGGCCCATCTCTGTGTCTACTACAGGGTGCTAGACCCTGGGCTAAGTGCAGGAAACAAGTAGAAAAAGAAGACATGGTCCCTTTACTTAAGGAGAAATAGTTTCATCTGATCTGTCAATGGTTACCTCTGATTACTTTTATTAATAATTTTGATTGTCCAAAGCCCTTCATGAGGGACTTTCCTCTTCATGGGCAAACAGTAATGATGTATTGAAGAGAGTACAGATAGGGGAAGCCGGGGTGGCTCAATGGGTTAAGTGCTTACTTTGCAGCCCCGGGGATTGAGGATTGAGTCCTGGCTCTGGCTCGTGCGAACCCATCTGCTGAATTGGGGAGTGCCCCCAGTTCGGTTCTCACCAGGGTGAGATCCTGGCCTAGTTCCTGCCCTGTGCAGACCTGCACCCACCTGTGGAATGAAACTATGTGGAAAAACCGATGATGTGCAACTATGGAGACCGTTCTGGGCCCTTCTCCTTCTCTCTGTCTCTGTCTGTCTGTCAAAAACAATAAAAATGAATCTTAAAAAAAAAAAAAGAGTACAGATAGACCTGGGTGTTTCCTTGGGAAAGTCACTTTTACCAAGCCTTTGTTACTTATTCATAAGGTAAATATTACATATATCCTTGGAGAGAGTTCTAGAAATCAGACAAGGTATTTATATAAGATCCCATATCTTAGATGTCAGTTTATAAATTTCCTAGCAGAGAGTTCTTATACTTAGTAAGTGCTCAGTAAATGGCAGCTATAATTATTACCCTTCTTATCCTAATGGATTCCTGGCTACCACCATTGGCCTTCACTGTATATTTGTCATTGTGAGCTTGTGTCATCTTTTCTGTCCTTTGTTTTGGCCATGATGTATCTTTTCAAATATGTCTGGATCCTCACATTTGATTTCAAAGTTCTTAGCTCTCTGCTTCTTACAAGTTTAATTCTATCAATTTTATCCACCCTTGCTGCTCATATTTGTTTCTTTCTAGGAAAAATTTTTTTTAATGCTGCTACTCCAGCCATAAGTTTAATTTCCTTGGCTACAATACATGTCTAGGAAGCCTGTACTCTTTAGCTCAGCAGACATTCTTACACATTAAAACATCCTGTTCTTTCATAAATTCATCCAAGATAAGTGAAAAAGAGCAGGAAATCTTCACTGACACACAACCTTCAAGATTCCCATTTTGTTATTATTGAATATTCTACTGTATGTTTCCTATTTGGCTTACATATAGCATTCATATAAATTTATTACTAGGGACCAATAACCTGATACTTATGAAGCCAGAAGTAGTCTTAGAAACTTTTAACCTCATCTGCCTCGTTTAGAACGTGGGGAAATTATTCCTACCCAAGTTGGTTAAGTTTCTTATATTCACACAGCTAGTTATATGGACATTAGAACCCTAGTGATTAAAGTTGTTTAATTCTTATCTGTTCTTTATTTCCTGTGTTAATAATGCCACCCTAAGTTTCATGTTCCTAGGGTATAAATACATGAATCAATATAGTCACCAGGGAATTACAATTTAAGAGCTTAATAAACATATGAGGGTAGATAGTTCTCACTTACCTTCTGTTTCTTTTTTTTTTTTTTTTTTTATCTTTTCACATTTATAGAGAGAAATTATCTTTTTGTCTTCAGTGCATATTTATTTCTATTTTACTTTTTGATAGATAGAGAGAGAGACAGAGACAGAGACAGTTAGAGAACCGAACTGTGGGAACTCCCCAGTTCAGCATGTGGGTCCTGCCTGGGCCGGAGCCGGGATTCGATCCTCGGTCCTCATGGCCTCAAAGCGAGCGCTCAACCCGCTGAGCCGTCCCGGCTTTTCCCACCTTCTGTTTCTTAATGAGTCAGAATCAGGGGAGATGGAACAGTCTTGAACAAGAAGCTATCTTTGTCTTCATCTTTCCTTCTCCTCTCTTTCCAAATTTCTGCCAGATATCACACACCACTAGCTAGAATGGCTCTGTAAGGGAGTGCTTCAGAAAGAATTGGGGCCAATTGTTTACTTTCTGGTTCTAATATGTCAGTTTCCTGGGACCTGCCTTTAGGATGAGGATAGGACTCTATATTGCAAGTCTAGAGGAGATGTGGTGCTCTCAAGTGCTCTCAAAACTGAGCTGCTCAGGGGAATACACACTTAATCTGTAGAAAAGGAAATAATCCCAATTGTCTGCTCATGAGATAGTTTTATCAAGGCTTGAATGGACACATTTTAATCACGTGAATAAATAATCCCTGGTTGTCTGCCTTCTCCTTAAAAAAACTCACAAAACCAGTGACTTCAGAGGGCTATGGGATTTTCCCTTTGTTCTAACTCTGGGTCATGGTGCTCTTTGCTGACAGTTTAATGTATATTCAGAAAAATTCAGTTTGTTTTGGACCATTTCCAAACCACAGACTGCCTTTGCATTCCAGCCCTCTCTACTGTGTCCTCTGTGGGATGTGCTGAGGAGGATGAGACAGTCTACCAAAAAAATTTCTGTATTTATTAATTGTAATGATGAATTTGCCAATTTGGAAGGGTTTTCTTTAAGTCACAAGCTATATCCCAAAGACCATGTAAGTGAGGAATTGCAGATTATCTCAGGTGTTTCTAAATAATTCATTTGAGGCTTACGGTACATAAATTCCTCTGAGACACTCAAGTTCCAAATTGGGTTCCCTTTCAATGTGATGGTTGGTTGGGAAACTTACATTTTCACTGATTTTTAGAGTCGCGGGGTCAGCAAAGATATCTTTTTCATTTTTTTTGAAGCCCAAACACAGTTTTCACTCATTAATTAATGAAAATATGATTTCTATTATTAAGAGATTACAGGAAATATATTAATAAATTCTACTTTATAATTCTGGGAATCCATAGAGTTTTAACTTCCATTTTCTTCATACTTCCCAAATAATAAAGAGGTCATTGCACACTTTCTTTTTGTTATAAACATTTGTCCATGGAATTGGAGTGGTGATTAAGAAATAAACTGTCCCTGCCCTCATGGAGTTTAAAGTCTGGAGAGAAATTGGACATTAAAAAGGCAATTATGTGCCAGAAAGACATTACCTCCTTAAATACTCAACATGGCTGTTTTATACAATTACAATTGAACACTAGATAAGAAATGTTAGAAATGGCCAAAGAGGTAAATGCACACAGGGATATTTCAATCCGTGCTGAATACGGTGGTAACTGGTGGGCAGCCCTTCCTTCAGGGGGTTGGAGAAAAAAAGTGGAAATTTTTACAAAGAGAGCTCTTGTCTTTGAGTTTGTAGTTTCACCCTTTCTCAAAAGAAACCTAAAAAAATGGCGTTCAGGCTTTGACTCAGTGTGCCACTGTTTAATCTGGTTGTGCTGGAATTGCCTGGGGAATTACAGTGGGCAGGGAGGGAATCTCATTCTGGCTTTGCTTTTGCTTGCACAGATTCAAAACACTGACTTCTTTTCAGAAACCCTGAAGAAGTTTTATTTAAAAATATAACTTAATAAATAAGAACAATGGAAACTTCAAGAAAAGTTTAGACTATATCTAAATGTCAAGAAGCCTATATTAGTTAGATCTGCAAGCCTGTAGAATAGCACACCTAAAAACGTATGAGAAGCCCGGTTGCTTGATTTCATTTCAAACTGGAGTGAGTAATCTGATAGTAAGACAAAAGAAATCAAAGCTTGCACTAACCAAAGGATAAATGAAAAGACGTGAAGATTTTCTACCTCTCAGTTACTTTTTTTTGTAGTTTTCATACTTGACCATTGCCAGCATAGTAAGGATAATCCTTTCCTAGTTTAATAAATTTCTATTGAATATGTATTTTCATAAACACATAGTACAATAATAAAAAGCAGGAATTTTCAAAATCATTATGTGACAATAAAACTACAGTGAGACATGTACTTGCTTTGCACATATGGAATAAATATTCCCCAGAATACAGAAAAATATTGGCTGAGTTTTCAGTCTATTAATTCCATAGGCTCATGGTAGACATACTACATTAGAGTCCTCTTTGCTTTCATAATAGATAGAAACACTCAAAAGTGACACCACAACATCAGCTGTAAAATTGTAGCTGGACTTGTCTGCTACACCCTTTTACTCATTCATCCCTAGCATTTGATATTGTTTTTTGCAATTCAGCCCAAGTACAAAAGGAAGAGTCACCATGTTGTATAATAAAACATCAGAATGCATTGATTTCAACTTTTTAAAGGTTTAGGTTCATCATTACCTGTAAAGTGAATGTAGGAAGATATTTGCTTCTGTATAGTGATTATTGAATAAAAGCAATTTTTTTTTTGTTCTAAGAATTACATATTGGAAGAAAGATGAAGCTGACAATCATCCAGAGATTAGGAGTCGAGTATGTATGGTCTTATTAGCACAAGGAAGTTTTAGCATTTAAACGAATTAGAGAGGATTAAGTCTTTCAAGTGAATCCGAAGATAGTTCTGAAGTATCCAAACCAGGGTGTGGACTATAGCAGGCCAGGACAATTGATCCAGTTCTATTGTAGAATAGAGACAGGACTGGATGTTTCAGGTAGGAAGCTCTGAGGCAGGGACTGGCTGGGCACCTGAGCAGGAATGGTTAAGCTAGTCCTACATGGAGGCAGAGGTCAGCAAGCCCAGATTCTGGGACACTAGTGGATCAGGAGAGACTCAAGGTGAGCCATGAAAAGAAGACAGAAGCGATTTGTTCTGGGCCTTCTTTTGATTCCTGCTATGTGGGTGGGCAAGGGCTTGCAGGTGTCTGTAGTCAGAAGAGAAGGGCCTCACTAAGATCAGCTTTCAGCTTTCTGTTATCCTCACCTCTTGTCTCAAGCTATTCAGCAATATTGCATCTTTAATGGTTAAGCTCTGGAGCAGGTGGCTATTTGTAAGGCTACTAATTAGATAAAGGGACTGATTTGCACCAGGATGCAGATAATGCATGGAATTGTGCCAAGACCCACAGCTCAGGAGTTTATGACCCCCAGCTACCATGGTGACCATGCCTATTCAGTCAGAAGAGTCTTTTTGTTGTGGGATAGTAGGCTGCAAACAGGGCAGATCATCAGTATCTGTGGAGTTTGAAACTGGAAACTGAAAACTGAAAATGAAAGAGAAGGGGCAAGTAGGCAAAAAGGCATTAGATTTTTTTCTTTATATCCAAGTAGGTAGATTATTCTGTGAATTCAGTTCCACTTACTTATTAGTAAAAGCACCATCTTTTCTTGAGGGCAGCTGTCTGATGAGCCTGAGGTTTGGAAAGAAATGTTTACTTGTGTATTTTTTCTTCTTGCTCCATCTTCATATTTCACAGTTCTCACCTTTATGCTTTCGATTTCTTGTTCTTTATTTTTTTTCCCCAAATGTTTAGTTGTGTTCACTAAATAGGACATATTGCAAGCCGTACTCTCATGAGTCTAGAGAAAACATTGAGATCCATTTTCTGTTTTTATTTTCTTTTTTAAGATTTATTTTATTATTTGAGATAAGGTGAGAGAGAGAGAAAAGAGGGAGGTTCCAGAGCAGTCTCCATAGTTGTACGCCATTAGTTGTGACATAGTTTCATTCCATACAGGTGGATGTGGGGCTGCTTGGGGTGGGAACTGAACTGGGGGCTTCCTACATGGGAGGCAAGAATCTTTGCTGCCATCCCAGCAGTTATAGTTGTGTTGCGGCTCAGCATATAGGTTTGCACAGGTCGGGACTCGATCCCTGGACCTCGCAGTATCAAGGCAAGTGCTCAACTTCTGAGCTATCCCAGCATTCCTCAATTTTCTGGTTTTAATGTATGTAATGTAATCACAGCATTCTGGAACTGGAAGAGGCTGTAGATATTAGAGTCACATGCCCAGTCCTGTTGGAACTGTCTTGTTGTCCTGGAGTAATAATTAATAGCTCCCCCCTTTACCCTTAAAAGTGACACAGTTAGGCAATGTTTATCCTACTTAAATTATCTTAGCTAACTTTTCATTTTATAGAAAGGTCCAGAATACAGCAGGTCTTCAACTATCATTTCATTATAACATTGATGTGATGCTGTAGAAATTTAACTCTTGTTTATATCAATTAGCCTATGGTAAAATTGGTTTTCTTATATATTGTTTTTCTTAAAGGTGCAAAACCTATAGGTGACAGTAAATGAGGACTTACTGTATTTTAAAATTGGACCATCAAGCTGAGGAGTCAGAATTCTTGGAAATGGAAGTAATCATTAAAAAGATGGAACATAAGAGTTGGCGACATGAAGGACTATTTAATCTAGGCTGGGTTGAGAAGAAAATAAAGTCAGCAAGTGGCTGATTGACTGGGAGAAGGAGAAGGAAGGATCAGGTACAAGACTGGAGAGAGAACAGACAGATTAAGAGTCATGGAATAGAGAATTTAAAGGATAGGAAGCAGTGGTCAGAGACTGGGATGTTTAGTTTATGACTTCAGAGGTGGAGCATTAAGTAATAGTGTGACTGTGGTGTGGAGGCCCCAATGGGAAACAAGTGATTCACTAAAGAATTAACTGGAGAAAGCTTAATAAAGGGACAGTTTACATAGGCATGAGAAGGTAAAACAAAAAACAGAACAAAGAATGTTAATAAATGTAAGAACTACCAGTGATAGAAAGCCAAGCCATTCCTGTCCCTAGGCCTGAAGAACCAATGAGAAGGAGGGCGTGGTATAATTAGAACCTGGCTGATATTGTAGCTATGGGGTTTGTACTGCTCCTAGGAGCTATGGTCACAATGAGATAAAAACAGCTATTGCCAAAACCCTGGCTGGAAAAGGACATGTGAGGATGGCATCACTTTCTCCTCCCACTCATTGGTCTCCTGCCAAGGATTTCCATTGGTTAAACCTAAACGGAAGGCAGAAAGAAGCATAAAAGTACAAAAAAATGGAGCTGACGGGCAACAGAAAATAATCAGCACTTTAAAGAATTGTGGAAATATAGTTGCAGTAGTTTTCTGTAATGGTGGCTTTATCCAGGATAATATTGAGATGTAGAGTGGACAAAAGATATAATATTCTTTCCTAGAAGTTTATGTGTTTTCAATGTCATTCTGCAGAACTATAATATATAATAATTGATTCTTAGAAAGATGATCAGGGGGCAGGCAATCTAAGATTCTGAATACTTATAAAAACTAAAATACATTCAGATAATTTTGGTGTTGTCTATATTTTTCATTCTTTTTACAGTATTTACACAATATAAATCTTACTGCAGGCCATTATAGAGAAAGTAGCTATATCTATATGCCATCATTAAACAACTAGAAAAACAGAAAATATATGAAGCAATGGTTTTTAGATATGGCCAAGAGGCAGTGCTGGAGAGTGATCTCTGAGAGAAGGGGAACACTGAGGACAAATCTACGATTTCTATAACTTACTGCTTAGGGGAGTTTCCAGGCTAAAACTCAGAGAAGGAAACTCAGGAGAGCCTGGATGAATGAAGAAGACAGAGCTTGTAGTTCAGGAAGGTCTACGTGGCTAGAATTTGCAGAAAAAATACCAGAAAGGAAATTCTAGAAAAAACAAAACTACTGATGTGAAGCAGATCACTGGTTTCTGGGACCCAGGGATAGGGTTACAGGGTAAGGGAAGGAGCACATTTTAGGGGTGATGGAAGTATTTTATATCATGATCATGATGGTGGTTATATGACTACACATTTGTTATAACTCATTGAATTTCTCACTTAAAATTTGTGAAATTTATTGTACTTAAAGGTTGATTAGAAAAAAGAAAACTGAGCTATACATTATGTTTCACAAGTTAGCTTTTAAAAATTACATACTTTTAAAAAAGAAAACCAAACAGAACAAAAGGTTATAAAATGAAAAGACAAGTAAAAGTCCTCATGTGAAAGAATGAATCTGGACTGTGAACTGTCACCATATACCAAAATTAACTCAAAGTGGATTAAAGACCAACACATAAGACCCAAAACAGTAAACTGCATGGAAGAAAACATTGGTACTAAACTTGTAGACCTTGGGTTCAGATAGGATTTTATGAACTTGACCTTAAAGGCAAGGGAAGTAAAAGCAAAAATAAATAAATGGGACTATATCAAACTGAAAAGCTTCTGTTCAGCGAAGAAAATCATCAACAAAGTAAAAAGGAAACCAACAGATTGGGAGAAAATATTCGCAAACAATGCTTCTGATAATGGGCTAATATCTAAAATATATAAAGAACTCATACAACTCAATAACAAAAATATAACTGGTCCAATTAAAAAATGGGCAGAAGACCTAAACAGACACTTTTCCCATAAACACATAAAAACAGCCAATAGATATGTGAAAAAATGCTCAGCATCACTAGCAGTTAGGGAAATGCAAATTAAAACCCCAATGAGATACCACCTCACACCTGTTAGAATGGCTATAATCAATAAGACAAGGAATAACAAGTGCTGGAGAAGCTGTGGACAAAAAGGAACCCTCATACACTGCTGGTGGAAACGTAAACTGGTACAACCACTGTGGAAGACAGTGTGGAGATTCCTCAAAAAATTAGGAATGGAATTGCCATTTGATCCAGAAACCCCTCTTTTGGGTATCTACCCCAAAACTTGAAAACCTTAATTTGCAAAGATATATGTGCCCCAATGTTCATCTCAGCACTGCTCATGGTGGCCAAGTTGTGGAATCAACCGAAGTGTCCTTTGATAGATGACTGGATAAAGAAGTTGTGATGCATTTACACAATGGAATACTACTCAGACAAGAAAAGAGGATGGGAAAGCCGAGATGGCTCAGTGGGTTAAGTGCTCACTTTGCAGCCTCGGAGATCCAGGATCGAATCCTGGCCCTGGCCTGTGCGGACCCATGTGCTGAACTGGGGAGTGCCCCCAGCTCAGTTCTCTCTCTGTCTCTGTATCTCTCTCTCTCTCTCTCTCTCTCTCTCTCTGTCAAAAAGTAACAATGAAAAAAAAGCTCATGGACACAGTCAATAGTTTGTCCTCAAACTTTTTAAACAGGGAGCCAGTTCACTGTCCCTCAGCATGTCCACACATGTGCACTGTGGGCCCGGGATGAGTCAGCTGCTAAGCAGGACAGGCAGCATTGGCAAAAACACCCGGCGGGCCGGATAAATGTTTTTTGGCAGGTTGTATATGGCCCGCGGGTGGTAGTTTGAGGACAGCTGGTAGTGGTTCCCTGAGGGTAAAGGGGAAGGTGGGTGGGAGAGTATGGGGGGGGGGAGTGTAGGGGGAGCATCAAATATATGATGATGGTAAGCACCATAATGCAATGCATAGATAATGTACTGGTAATGTAGAATTGTACACCTGGAACCAATGTAATTTTTACCAACAAATATCAGCCCAATAAATTTAATAAAAAAAGTAAAAGTTCTTTCCTTCTCAAATTCCCACTTTTGGGGGCTTGTTACTAAAAAGATTCTTATGTAAATGTCAAGAAGTTTTCTGTTATTTGTACTCTGTTATAAACATTTATCAGGTATGCCTATGCTTTAAAGTAGTGTCCTCCCACCTTCCCTTCCTCCCTCTCTCCTTTTTTTTCTTTCTTCTTTTACATTAGGGTACTTTAGTCTATGATTTAAAAAAAAAAATCTTAAATTACCTTATTCTTTCTTCTTACTGGATGCATGTTCTTCTACTGAATGGATTATTCTAATTCGTTTAGCTATTTCTCTACTTCTAGATATTCAGATTTCTTCCATGTTTTGCTAAAATAAAAAAATGCTACAAGAGATACTCACAGGCATATGCTTTTGCATCTTGTGCCTGTTCTGTAAGATAAACCCCTAGCCTTATAATTATTGAATCATTGTGTATGTAAATTAAAAATTTTGATGAATATATATCAAATAGCATTTCCCAAATCTTAGTAACTCCAGCAATATCTATATCCTTGTATCCACACCAAGTCTTGGAACTCTCTAAACTTTGTCAATCTGAAGTGGAAGAAAATGCTACCTCCTTGTTTTTTACTAAACGGTAATGTTTTCCTTGCAACCCAACAGAGCACCGGACTCTGCTAATAGGACTCTGCTAATCAGTAGACTCCAGGATGGACATATCTGCTTCCCAGAACTCCTGAGTTCTGATGAAGACCTAATTGGTTCTATGCACAACTGCTGAGTGTAATTACCTATTGTTTTTAGGAATCTGTGTTCTTTTCCTTTCATGATCATATCACAGTATGTTTTCTGTATGGACCTACCACTGTAGATCTTACAGAGGTAGATCATACATCCATGTATCAATTGGAATTCATGCCTTTAGTCTCTTTTAAACGTTTTTGCTCTCCCAGTGTTTCCTCCCCACATTGGTATTTAGTCATGTATATGACAAATCAGCCTTACATGTGACTCTCCTAGTAATGCCATATGGTTTCCCTGAATGGGGCTAGATGGAGGGATTTATTGACTTTGATCATTGCACTATAACAAATACAATTATGGCATGGGAAATTTTCTACTAGAGTTCAAGGGAAAATGGGGGAACCTCCTCCTTTGGATGGTTTGTGTGTCTGAATGAATCAGGAGGTTTTCCCCAGATCCCATCCTTTTTCATATGGAGTCATGGAAATGATGTGCCCATTTTTATTATTGGTGAAGGATTTCTCTCCACCCTCTTTGCCAATCAAATAATCACTCCTTTAAAACAGAGGGAATGATTTAGCAGTTGAATGTTGGCTTTGAAACATTGAGATTTGGTGGCATCTTTCAAAGTCTCATTAGGATTGATTTTGTCCTTGATTCTGGAAATACCACAACCATGTGGAACCCTGAGCCATTACAGAAGAGCTGTGTCTGGAAGAGACCTCAACTTGCAGACCCCATTTTCTCTGAGATTGCTGAACACACAAAGCATCATTTTATGAACTGTGACCTTACTACACCAACTAACAACCTAAAATTCTTTAAAGATTTATTTTTATTGTTTTTTTTTTTCACACACAGAGAGAGACAGAGATAGAGAGAAGGGGGAGGGCCCAGAACAGTCTCCATAGTTGCACATCATTGGTTTTTCCACATACTTTCATTCCACAGGTGGGAGCAGGGCTGCACAGGGTAGGAGCTGGGCCAGGGTCTCACTCTGGTGAGAACTGAACTGGGGGCACTCCCCAGTTCAGCACATGGGTCCGCACAGGATGGGGCTGGAATTCTACCCTTGGTCCCCGGGGCTGCAAAGTGAATGCTTAACCCACTGAGCCATCCCGGCCTCTACAACAACCTAAAATTCTGACCTTAGTTATCTCTAGTAGATTTCAGAATTTTAAATAGAGAATGTGAACTAAATATGTAGATCAGTTTTTAAACTTATAATGGTATCTGCATTTTCATATATGAGTGTGCTTTTTATTGTTTCATAGTTGTGTCTATGAATAAATAGGTCACTTTATTTAAGTAATTTACCATTTGAGTGTTGCTTTCTGAAACGAGCAAAATTAGCCTTTTGTTTAATTTGTGTTCTTAAAACAGGAAGAGATGCTAAGTAAGCTTCACAGGCAGACACCTAGTCAGAAGTCCTGCTTTATGCACTGTCCCGATGAAATGAATGTCAGGGATTTGGGTTGCCCTTCAGCCTTGGCCTGGCCTCTTTAAGGACTGTCACTGTCATCATTGTGACCCACAACCTTGGTCAAATAACAAAGAATAGAATAAGCCTCAAGAGTTCACAAAGCGATGTCATATGTAACAGCATCTGAAGAAAGCAAGAAGAGGTGGAAGCAAGGGGTGGAAGCAAAGGTCATCGGAATACAAGGAAACATTTTTGTGGGGGAGGCATAACCTACTGTGTGATTGCCAAGGTCTCTGTGGAGGAGAATCAACCAAATTTGTACTCACACTTGATGGGATAAGGAGAGGGTATGCTGTCTTTCAGGTGGCCGGGTCACTGAAACTCAGGAGCCCACTCAGGGCAGACCTGCGTTAAAACCTGTTAAAACAATAAACATACAGCACTTTGGCCCCTTCTTTCAGGCTTCATTTAAACAGCAACAGTTCTATCTCTTGGCAGCCCTGAAGCTTCAGCCCTTGTTGTCTCTGGAGTCTGGCATCAGGCATTGGAGAGCCGTTCAGTTAGTCGTCCTCTGTACTCTCTCAGGCATGGCTCTCTGTGGCCTCCAGGCTCCTGGGCCGTTTTTTATGTGTTTTTCATCTGTACAACACTGCTTACATTCTTCTTGTTTGGTGACTCCGTGGCAAATCCTCCCGGCCTTGGGAACAAAGGAATTCTGATAAGTGTCTCTTTAGCAGCTGATCTCTATTAAACAATACATGCCTTTTCTTCCCCCCCCCCCCCAACACCATGCTGGTTGGCAATGGCACTGTGTCTCTCTAGTCCAAATACCACTAAGGAATCAGATTTGTGTGAGTTTTCTTTATTAAACAGCCAATAGGTCTCAGTAAGGGCTCTTTCTTAACATCAATCATCATCCTGTTGAGAGTCCTGGGAGGACCATTTTATTAATTGACCAGAACCAAATCCAGTTGTTCAATCATGGAAAATGAATGCCATTTGATTGGTTTTCCTTTGCACATGTTGCAGCATTCTGTTACTAAGATATAATAAGCCAAATAATTGTAAGGGCTTTTGTCATCTTAAAAATTGTATAGAATTTCATGCATCATGATACAAATATTCTCTGTGCTTATAAAGGGTTCTATGGATTTTTAATTTTTCCCTTATATAACTGACATTGATATAGCATGAACAGATGGTTAAGGGCTCTGTTTAACTGGAATTGCAAGCTCAGACAAATTTTCTAATTACTCTGCAGCTTTGTCTTCTCATCTGTAAAATGGGGATAATAATAGTATCTAATCTCCCAATGATGTTGTAAAAATTTAATGAAATAGTCCAGGCTCAAGGATTTTCATGTAGTTAACAATAAAAATAGCTATAAAAGTTTTCCTAGTGCAAGCATGCAGAAATTTTGCAGTTGGCTGAATGCATTTGATTAAAATAACTGTATAAAATTAAATCTTTAAAAATTACAAAGGAAAATTTTATTGTTTTGTGGCCTACATTTGATGGTTGTGTCACTTTGCTAAATAAAATGCTTTTTTTTTTTTGACAGAGAGAGATACAGAGACACAGAGACAGAGAGAAGGGGGAGGGCCCAGAGCAGTCTCCATAGTTGCACATCATCAGTTTTTCCACATAGTTTCATTTCACAGGTGGGTGCGGGGCTGCACAGGGCAGGAACTGGGCCCGGGTCTCACCCAGGTAAGAACTGAACTGGGGGCACTCCCCAGTTCAGCACGTGGGTCCATTCAGCCGGGGCCTGGATTCAATCCTCGGTCCCTGGGGCTGCAAAGTGAGCGCTTAACCCACTGAGCCATCCTGGCTTCCCCTAAATAAAATACTTTTTAAAAATAAAGTACTTTTATTTATTTTCATTGTTTTTGACAGAGAGAGAGAGAGAGAGAGAGAGAGAGAGAGAGAGAGAGAGAGAGAGAGAGATACAGACAGACAGACAGACAGACAGAGAGAAGGCGAGGGCCCAGAGCAGTCTTTACAGTTGCAGGTCATTAGTTTTTCTACATACTTTCATTCCACAGGTGGGTGCGGGGCTGCGCAGGGCAGGAACCAGCCTGGGAACTTCCTTATGGGAGCCATACCCCACACAGGAAGCTTGCCATGGTGAGAACTGAACTGGGGGTCTCCCACATGGGAAGCACACCCCAGTTCAGCATATGGGTCCACACAGGCCAGGACTGGGATTCGATCCTCAGACCCCAGGGCTGGAAGACAAGCGTTCAACCCACTGAGCCATCCCGGCATCTCCTAAAATACTCTTTTTTTCTTTTTCTTTTTTTGTTATTTTCTCCTCTCTTCACTCTCCTCAGGGGTTAATGTATCCAGTGTTTGATAACCCCTAGAGAGAATCCTGGAGTACATGTGACTAAGTTTTTTATTCTTTTTTCCACTCCTTTTCCTGAGTCCATGCCTTCTAAATATATCTCTTATAACACTTACTAAATTGTATTGAGATTATCCATTCAGTGTTGAGTTACCTACTAGGACAAGAGCTTTTTGAGGACTGGGACACTCTTATTTATCTTAGTTTCATGCGTACCTTTTGTAGCACTTGGTACATGGTACAATGTTTGGTCCTAAGTAAATGTTTCATGATTGATCAAATGTATTTTAAGGGCTTTTTACCAGCTAATAACAGTACTTATTAACTACAACAATAAATTAAAAAAATAATAAAATGAAGTATAAAATGTTTTTATGTTAAAGAAATATTGTAGTGACAAATAAGAGCACTGTCCAGAAAAAATCCATCCATTGTCAACATAACTAGAATGGGTTTGTGGCTGGATACTTTCCTGACAGCTGTTGTATATCATATTTTAAATACCGTATCAAAAAATTTAAAAATAGTTGGTAAATTTTGAAGTATTTCAAGCATATTGAAAAGTTCAGAAACTAAAATAACAGGTACTGCTCTATTTATCGCTACAATATAAAAACTTTACTTTAACTCTCTCTCTGTCTTTATAAAAACATAATTTTAAGGATAGAGGCGCCCCCCTCCACTTTCTCCCCTCTTCGCATTGCTTTCCCCACCCATTCTCTCTGTAGGTAACTACTATTTTGAAATGTATTTCTCCGAATTTTCTCTATAGTAAAAGTTTAAAACTATTGGAAGTTTTATTTTTTTTTAAATCAAAGTAGAGACTTTTCAAATATAGTCTTTTTTTACTTTCTCTTTTTTGATGACATGATCTTTTCTTTCAGCCAAAAGACCAGGCTAACTAGGACAGGAAAAATTGGCACAGTACATCTTTGGCTAGAGGGTGTGATTTTAAATTAAGTATAACTATCCCATTAACTTTGTTTGCTTAATCAAAATGTATGATCTAGGAATTAAAACAACTTGCATTTCTTGGTCTTAAAACCACAAATGACATATCTAAGTACTAGGGACTTCATTTTTCACAGTCTATATCAGTTCTGGAAATAGTCACTAACCTCTTTGTCATGCATGCATAAGTATTTTTGCCTGTAGGAAAAAAAATGCTGATTTTGTTCATTTTCCTTGCAATATACCTTCACCTGTCCTCTTTCATTTTATCCTCATTCTGCTTGTAACAAAGGAGAGTACACCTCAAAATATAGTTCATTTTTATGCAACTTGTTACTCCCTAGATTCATACTTTTTAAAATTGATGTTTAATTTACATATCATGAAATTCACCCTTAAATGGTATACAATTAAGTGTTTTATAATGAGTATGTTTTCAGTTTTCTATATGAGTAGGAGTGAAATTGCAGGGTCATATAGTAACTATGTTTAATTTTTGAGGATCTGCCAAATTGTTTTCTACAGTGGCTGCACCATTATATAGTCCCACCAGTAGTGTATGAACTTTCCAATTTCTCCATACCCTCGCCAACACTTACCATCCATCATTTTTATTATAATCATCTAGTGGTTATGAAGTGGTATCTTATTGTGGTTTTGATTTGCAATTCCCAGTTGACTAAAATATTGGGGATCTTTTCATGTTCCTATAGGACATCTGTATACATTCTTTGAAGAAATGTCTATTCAATTTCTTTGATTATTTATTTATTGGTTTTTCTTTTATTGTTGAGTTGTAAGAACTTTTTATTTTGGAAAATAGTCTTTTCAGATATATGATTCGTAAATATTTTCTACCATCTTGTATTTTTTTTTTTTACATTTTTTAAAAAGATTTATTTTATTGATTTTGACAGACAGACAGAGATAGAGAGACAGAGAGACAGAGAGAAGGGGGAGGACCCAGAGCAGTCTCCATAATTGACAGCATTAGTTTTCTATATAGTTTCACTCCACAGGTGGGTGCAGGGCTGTGCAGGGCAGGAACTGGGCACACCCCAGTTCAGCATATGGGTCTGCATGGGCCGGGGCTGGGATTTGATCCTAGGTCCCCAGGACTTCAAAGCGAGCTCTTAATCTGCTGAGCCATCCCAACTCCCCCCCCTTTTTTTATTTTTACACTTTGCTAGTGTACTTTGACATATAAATATTTTAATTTTATGAAGTCCAATTTATTTATTTTTTCCTTTGGTTGTTCATGCTTTTGTTGTCATATCTAGGCCATAATCACTTAATCCAAGGTCATGAAGATTTGGTACCATGTTTTCTTCTAAGAATTTGATAGTTTTAGCTCTTAAATTTAAGACTTTGATCAATATTGAGCTATTTTTTCTATACGTTATTTGTCAAGTCCAACTTCATTCTTTTGAATGTGGATATCTAGTTGTCCCAGCAGTATTTGTTGAGAAGTCTATTCTTTCCTCCATTGAATCACCTGACACTCTTGTCAAAATCAATTGATCACAAATGTATAAGTTTTTTTCTGGGTTCTCTATTCTTCTCCATTGATCTGTATTCTGTATGTCTATCCTTATGCCAGTACCACACAATCATTATTGTAGGCTTGTGGCAAGTATTGTAGCTTTGAAATTGGGAACTGTGATCCTCTAGCTTTTTATATGTTTTCAAGATTATTTTGGCTATTATGAGTCTCTTGAATTTCCATATGAATTTTTGGGATCAGCTTGTCAGTTTCTTCAAAAAGGACAACTGGGATTTAAATAAGGATTGTGTTGAATCTGTGTATTAATTTGAGGAGTATTGCTATCTTCCAATTCTTAAAGATTCTTAAAGATTTATTTTTATTGTTTTTGACAGAGAGAGAGAGAGATACAGTGACAGAGACAGAGAGAAGGTGAAGGGCCCAGAACAGTCTTCGTAGTTGCACATTATCGGTTTTTCCACATAGTTTCATTCCACAGGTGGGCATGGGGCTGCACAGGGCAGGAACTGGGCCAGGGTCTTGCCCCAGTGAGAACTGAACTGGGGGCACTCCCCAGTTCAGCATGTGGGTCCACATGGGCTGGGGCCAGGATTCGATCCTTGGTCCACGGGGATGCAAAGTGAGCGCTTAACCCACTGAGCCATCCCGGCTTCCCAAGTCTTTCAATTCTTGAACACTCAATATCTTTCCATTTATTTAAGTATTTGTTAATTGTTTAAATCATATTTATATTTTTAGTGTGTAAATCTTATACATTTTTGTGAAATTTATTCCTAAATACTTTACTTTTTCCGATTCCTTTGTAAATAAAATTGTTTCCTTAATTTTATTTTTGGGTTGTTTATTTCAAGTGTAGAGAAGTACAATTTTTAAATATTAATCTTATATTTTGCAAACTTGCTGGACTCATTTATTAGCATTAATAGTTTTTTGTGTGTGAATTTCTTAGGATTTTTATATGCAAAATCATGTAATCTGCAAATACAAATAGCTTTACTTCTTCCTTTTCAATATGAATGCATCATATTTCTTTTTCTTGTTTGATTGCCCTGATTAGAATCTTCAATACAATGTTGAATACATGTGGCAGGAGTGGACATCTTTCTTTGTTCATTCTTAATGTTAGGGGGAAAGCTTTCAGTCTTTTATCATTAAGTATGAGAGTAAGTGTGGGTTTTTCATAGATGCCCTTTATAATGTTGTGGAAGTTCCTTTATCTTTCTAGCTTGTTGAGTTTTGTTTTATTTATTTTTTCATCATAAAAGGGTGTTGGATTTTGTGAGATGTTTCCTTGTGTCTATTGAATAATCATGTCCTTTTTGTTCCTTATTTTTTTATTGTTAAATTTAATGGAGTGACATTGATTGGTAACAATTAGACAGTTTCCGGATGTACAAGTCCACATCACATCACCCATGCATCGCATTATGTGCCCCCCACCCAGAATCAGGTCCCCCTCCACCATTATATATCCGGTGTCCACTCCCACCTCCCCCCCAACTCTCCCTCCCCCCTCCTCTCTCCTCTCCAGGTAACCACCAAACTATTGGGTGTGTCCATAATGCTGGTACCCTCTCCCACCTACCCTCCCACTTTTCCTCCGCCTCTTCCCCTTCCCTCAGTCAGTCATCCAGCTATTGAGTGTGTCCATAGGTCTCTGTGTCTTTGTTACTTTCAGTTTTATATTCCACCTATAAGTGAGGTCATATGTTTCCTGATTCTTTCAGTCTGACTTAGTTCATCGCAGCACTGTTCACAGTGGCCAGAACATGGAAACAACCAAAATGCCCTTCGATAGATGACTGGATAAAGAAGTTGTGGTACATTTACACAATGGAATACTACTCAGCAATAACAAATGTTCCTTATTTATTAATATGGTGTATTGCATTGATTGGTTTTAATATATTGAACCGATCTTACATTCCTCAGATA